>WNWK01008951.1:0-80581 GCA_009830355.1 Cherax destructor
AACATATAAACATAATGGAATTTGTATTGACTATGTATTAAGCTAGATTAAATAAAAAATTAGATATAAACTAATAAGATAAAATTACTAAAAATAGGTTAGCACCAATGAGTTTGGTATTTGTTAAGTAATAAGCTAGAATGAAATAAAGTAAAATTAAAAATTTAGATATAAACTACTAAGAAAATATTACAAAAGAAAATATTATAAAATAGGGTAGCACCAATGAGTTTGGTGTTGGTTATGTATTAAGCTAGAGTGAAATAAGGTAAACCAGATATTACCTATGATTCAATTATAAGTAAAACAAGATATTAACTAAGATAATTATAAAACGAGGTAGCACTATATAGAGTTAGTTTGAAAATGGCTAATGGTAAATATGTATTTAAAAAAATATAAGCAAATAATTGCAATTATTTGGTAGTTGCTTCTAATACAAGAAAAATAAAATATGTCACCTATACAAGGTTGTTTTAATACAAGAATATAAAATAAGTCACACAATTTACCACAATGATGTGGTGAATTTCATATATATAGTAAAGAATTGAAATAATTGAGAAAGATTTGTTGATCTAAAAATGTAGACTATGAGGTAGAGTTGTTGCTGACTATAAAAAGCTTGGATGTTTGGCAATAGTAGGTTAATAAAAGTAAAAGGATAAAATAAGATTGGGCAATGAAGTATAAAAAAGTAAAGAATAGGGCAATAATGATAAGGATTTTAAATTGAAATAATAGTTAATTAATAAAAATGTAACCGATAAAAGTGTATAAAATTGGCAAAAAATAAGGCAGTAATGAGGTAAATACTGCAAAAAATAAGGCAGTAATAGGGTAAGTACTGCACAATACAGTACAATAAAAAAGTTTTAAAGTATGGCACTAAGTTAACTTTGACAATTTACTGCTGTCAGATTGTCAATTGAAGTGAAAACTAGGGTTTGTTGGTAAATTAGACACATATGCAACACTTGGGTATCTTTATTGAGGAAACGTTTCGCCACACAATGGCTTCATCAGTCCATACAAAGGAGAATCGTGAAGAACAGGAGTTTGAGGTGGTCAGTCCCTCAATCTTGAGTCGATGTTGTCAGTCCAATCTTGAATAAAATACAGCATATGTGCGTAGAGGAAGCTTATATACTGTAGACAGGAGAGGTGCAGCAGTTGTAGGAGGTGTCACATTTCGCCACACAGTAGCGAAACGTTTCCTCAATAAAGATACCCAAGTGTTGCATATATGTCTAATTTACCAACTCGTCGATTCTCTGAACGATTCATTTACATGCTATCTGACACTGCAACATCTTGGTACCTTAATACAGGGATTTCTTCGCTTGCCTATTCCTTGGGCACGACCTACTTCCACATTGGACAAATGTGACACCTCCTACAACTGCTGCACCTCTCCTGTCTACAGTATATAAGCTTCCTCTACGCTCATATGTTGTATTCTATTCAAGATTGATGGACTGACAACATCGACTCAAGATTGAGGGACTGACCACCTCAAACTCATGTTCTTCACGATTCTCCTTTGTATGGACTGATGAAGCCACTGTGTGGCGAAACGTTTCATCAATAAAGATACCCAAGTGTTGCATATGTGTCTAATTTACCAACTCGTCGGTTCTCTGAACCATTCATATACACTAGGGTTTGTAGAGGTTAAACTGATAAAGAAATTAGTTTTAATAACACTAATCGCGGAAAGTGAATACAAACTGCATTATTCGAGGTCAGTGAGGCCAGAATCTCTGAGGAACTTTTTCAGCTGTTGGCTCTTTTTTAACAACAATTTTTCCATCTCTTGCAAAGCACTGGTGAATTTTCCTGCCATGATGGATTAAAACATATAGGAAAGGTATACTGTTGTCTATTTCATGCTCTTGTCATGTAGGGGGGTATGGAACCGGTTGATAATACGGGGAATATGGGAGTAAAGGGAGGAAGTGAGTAGGCCAGAGAGGTGAGTCGTGTGAGGAGCGGAGGTAATGTGAGGTCACTGGCGACTACACCATCACCTCTCATTACCACCTAACACTACTCACCCTCTCAGTACTTGAAATATAAATAATAAAATAAAGTATAAGAATAAAGAATAATAAGAATATAACGGGACAGTGAATATTACTATTCCACTCAACTCGGTTTATTATTAAATTTAGTCCTTGTACAATAATACATTTGGGAACAGGAGAATACTATTGGGTTTAGATAAATGGGGATTGTACACATTATCAGGGAGACAGAGAATACAATCAACTGACGAAACAAAATATAACTTACAATATAGTTCAGAGGACAGTTCACCACAGGAACTCAGTCACAGGTCCCAAGACCTACACGAGCACTGCTCGAAGCCAGTACTCTGCCCAGTGTCTCCAACATTCTCCTCCAGAGAGACTCCAGCACCCTTCTGCAAGAGCTCTGCACACAGGCAGCAGCTCTGCCCGAAAATCTCGTGCCCAGAGCTCTGCACACCGGCCAGAGCTCTGCCCGAATGTCTCCAGCCCAGAGCTCTGCACACAGGCCAGAGCTCCGCCAGAATGTTCCCCTCTAGTTGTTTCCTCGGCCTTATATGGTCCTCCAAGCATCCCGCCAATGAGGAGTCCACCACGTGCTTTGACCTGATGCCGAAACCTGACGCTAGTCCAAAAGACAAAAGACCTGAGACTTAAGTCGAGAGGCGTGTCTGACAGCTATTTACGAAGGGCAGGTGTGGCTGATTAGGTAGACCTCACAAGCACACTGACTACATCACACTCTGTTGTAAACTTAATGGAAGACTATCGAGTCTAAAAAGAACAAAAAGGCACAATACCGTGACTGGAACAATACACAAACAACCTTCACATAGAACAGAGAAGCTGACGACGACATTCCGGTCCATCTTGGACCATTTTCAAAGTCACTTTGACTTTGTAAATGGTTCAAGACAGACCAAAACGTCGTCGTAAGCTTCTGTCTGTGGGTTATTTGTGTGCTATTGATTCTAGGTAGGAACTCATCAGTAGTGTGATCTGTAGGCCAAAGGCAAAGAACGTCGATTGCATATCTGAGCCACCTAGCTTTATTTGAGAGAATATCTTTAAGGAGTCTAGTCTCAGAATTTCATATACAAGTTGCTGAGTAAGAGACTTAAAGGATTTCCCATGGCCATGCCTTATTTTTGAGAACAGTATTTACCTTCAAACACTAATTTGCAGTCTGTAACAGAAAGTTTAATCAGTTCAATAATTATATTCTTGGGGCAGTACATGGAGAAGTCAAATTTACCAGTTTCCCTGAATCCCTTCCTAAATGTTACTTTGCTCACACTCCAACAGCACATGAAGTCATAAAAACTATTTGCCTCCTCTCACTCCTAACTCACTCATGCACACTTGCTGGACGTCAAAGCCCCACACATGCAAAACCTTTACCACCTCCCTCCAACCTTTCCAATGGCGACACCTAGGCCGCCTTCCACTAGAGATTTATATGCCTTCCAAATGATTTTATTTCGTTCCAACTTTTCTAATTGTCTGAACCACCTCAACAACCCCTCTTCAGCTATCTGGATAATACTTTTAGAAACCTGGCACATCCTTTTAATCTCCAAACAACTGATTCTTTGCATAATATTCACACCACACATTGCCCTCAGACACGAATTCTCCACTGCCTTCTCATTGTTGCAACATTCACCACCCATGCTTCACACCCATATATGAACGTTGGTACCACTTTACTATCATGCATTCCCTTCTTTGCTTCCATGGATAACGTTCTTTGTCTCAACAGACTCTTCAGTGCATCACTTATCTTTTAGCCCTCATCAGATCTATGGTTCACCTCGTCTTTCATAGACCTATCGTGTTTAAGTAGATCAATATTCTTAGTAATCACTAATCTGTGGCGTTGATCAAATGGGGTCGACGACAGATTAACCAACCTGTTTTGTAGAAGCGATTTTGGTAATACCTGTTCACTGAGGCACTTTCGTAATAATGCTAATTTTAAAGACTCTTTGTGGGCCTTAAGAAGTACAGATTTGTAAGAGAAACAGCAAAGGAAGAGGAAGGAAAAAGTCTAGAGAATTGGGGTAAGATTTGGCAAGTGGTATTCATATTATGCAAATATTGCAAACCAAGCGATACAGGATGCAAAACAACCACGGGGGAGTAGAATGATATCTCTAGGCCTGTCGTGTTGCAATTCCCCGTGATAGTATTGCATCCTGTATCGCTTGGTTTGCAATATTTGCATAATATGAATACCACTTGCCAAATCTTACCCAATTCTCTAGACTTTTCCTTCCTCTTCCTTTGCTGTTTCTCTTACAAATCTGTACTTCTTAAGACCCACAAAGCGTCTTTAAAATTAGCATTATTACAGTCTGGGATTTTGGTTATGCTGAACTTAGATTCAGTATTAAGGGAGTTTTGTGACTATTATGGAGGATCTGCTGATGGTCCCCAGTTAGGGTCGTTATTCTATATCCTTGTTCCTGACGCTGTGTTGCTGTTGCTTTCTATATTGCTGTTCGGCGAATTCGTCATTTTATTGTTCAATCAAGCTGTTCTGATAGCCTGTTTGTTAGAGAAGTTAGCTTATGAGAAGACGTTCAGTCGGTCACTGTTCGAGTCGAGTCTTAACGAGTTACCTGGAGCACACACATACCCTCACATACACACACATACCCTCACATACACACACATACCCTCACATACACACACATACCCTCACATACACACACATACACACACATACACACACATACCCTCACATACACATATTTGTATATTGAATATTATTGTAAATTGCTGACTTTATACTAGCTGGTACATAAGAGCCTTTAAGATATATGTGCCTTCAGCACAATAATATTGTTTATGAGCGAAGTGTAGGAGCTAACCTAATTAACCTCCTAATTAATATCTTAATGAATATCCTGATCATATGTAAATGGATTTACTTTGATACCTTAGACATTTTATCTTTGTTAATACATATATTAAATTTAATTCTTTGGTTAGATGATGCTATTGAATATTACGGATAACTGGACCAGGATACTGACTACTTGTTGCAAAAACCCAGTAACAGGCTGGATGCTAGAAGGGCTATCCTTTCTAGTGTTCACTGGAGATGTCTATTTCTAATAGATATCGCGTCATTTTGTAACATTCGTTTAGGCTACTACAATATAAATTCTTGTGAGATTTTTCTAATGCTATAATATTCATCCTTCTGGCTATGGGCACTGGTATGCCTAGGGCACTTCCTGTACCTTTCTCTCTCACTCACTCCAGTGAAGACGTCCTTTGGGAACGTACTTGCTTGGACATCATCCTCTTTTCTGCAATTTTGCATTCTCCTGATGATGTGTTGATTGCAACACGAAAGGCCTAGAGCTATCATTCTACTTCCCCCGTGGTTGTTGTACATCCTGTATTGTTTGCGATATTTGCATAATATATATATATATATATATATATATATATATATATATATATATATATATATATATATATATATATATGTCGTGCCGAATAGGTAAAAAATCCGATTTTTGGCTTAAATAGCAACGCTCGTCTTGCCATATAACACAAGCGAAAATTTGTGTATGCAATAATTTTGCAGAAATCATACTGAACATAACGAAAAAAATATATTTCATTGTGTTTGTTTATTATTAAATTATTGTTAACGTATCTAAAATATATTTAGTTGGGTTAGGCTAAATTAAATTGCGCTTGTTATAATAAGGTTAGGTAAGTTTTCAAAGTTTCTCTTGGTACAAAATTATAAATTTTTACATTAACATAAATGAAAAAAAATATATCTTTAAACGTATAAGAGAAATTTTTAGAAAGGACTTAATTTTAAATGAGTTCTTGCTAATTGACCAGTTTTACCTAATCGGCACGACATATATATATATATTTATATATATATATATATATATATGAGGCGTATGAGGCGACTAAGATGCCGGGAGCAATGGGCTAGTAACCCCTTCTCCTGTACAAATCTACTAAAAACGAGAAGAAGAAAAACTTTATAAAATTGGGTTGTCTGAATGTGCGTGGATGTAGTGCGGATGATAAGAAAGAGATGATTGCCAATGTTATGAATGAAAAGAAGTTGGATGTCCTGGCCCTAAGCGAAACAAAGCTGAAGGGGGTAGGCGAGTTTCAGTGGGGAGAAATAAATGGGATTAAGTCAGGAGTATCTGAGAGAGTTAGAGCTAAGGAAGGGGTAGCAATAATGTTGAAGGATCAGTTATGGAAGGAAAAGAGGGAATATAAATGTGTAAATTCAAGGATTATGTGGATTAAAATAAGGGTCGGATGCGAAAAGTGGGTCATAATAAGCGTGTATGCACCTGGAGAAGAGAGGAGAGAGAGAGATTTTGGGAGATGTTAAGCGAATGTATAGGAACTTTTGAACCAAATGAGAGAGTAATTGTGGTAGGGGACCTAAATGCTAAAGTGGGAGAAACATGCAGAGAGGGTGTAGTAGGTAAGTTTGGGGTGCCAGGTGTAAATGATAATGGGAGCCCTTTGATTGAACTTTGTATAGAAAGGGGTTTAGTTATAGGTAATACATATTTTAAGAAAAAGAGGATAAATAAGTATACAAGATATGATGTAGGGCGTAATGACAGTAGTTTGTTGGACTATGTATTGGTAGATAAAAGACTGTTGAGTAGACTTCAGGATGTACATGTTTATAGAGGGGCTACAGATATATCAGATCACTTTTTAGTTATAGCTACAGTGGGAGTAAAAGGTAGATGGGATACAAGGAAAATAGAATCAGTAAGTAAAAGAGAGGTGAAGGTTTATAAACTAAAAGAGGAGGCAGTTAGGGTAAGATATAAACAACTATTGGAGGATAGATGGGCTAGTGAGAGTGTAGGCAATGGGGTCGAAAATGTATGGGGTAGATTTAAAAATGTAGTGTTAGAGTGTTCAGCAGAAGTTTGTGGTTACAGGCGAGTGGGTGCGGGAGGGAAGAGGAGCGATTGGTGGAATGATGATGTAAAGATTGTCCAGAGATCTGAGGAGGGGTTGTTGAGGTGGTTTGGACATGTAGAGAGAATGGAACGAGACAGAGTGACTTCGAGAGTGCATATGAGAGGTTTTTACAAAGTAGAAGTGATGCAAGGAGGGAAGAGTATATGGAGAGAAAAAGAGAGGTTAAAAGAGTGGTGAAGCAATGTAAAAAAGAGCAGATGAGAGAGTGGGTGAGATGTTATCAGCAAATTTTGTTGAAAATAAGAAAAGTTTTGGAATGAGATTAATAAGTTGAGGAAGCCTAGAGAACAAATGGATTTGACAGTTAAAAATAGGAGAGGAGAGTTATTAAATGGAGAGTTAGAGGTATCGGGAAGATGGAGAGAATATTTTGAGGATTTGTTAAATGTTGATGAAGACAGGGAAGCTGTGATTTCGTGTGTAGGGCAAGGAGGAATAACATCTTGTAGGAGTGTGGAAGAGCCAGTTGTGGGTGTAGGGAAGTTCGTGAGGCAGTGGGTAGAATGAAAGGGGTAAGGCAGCTGGGATTGATGGGATAAAGATAGAAATGTTAAAAGCAGGTGGGGATATAATTTTGGAGTGGTTGGTGCTATTATTTAATAAATGTATGGAAGAGGGTAAGGTACCTAGGGATTTGCAGAGAGCGTGTATTGTTCCTTTGTATAAAGGCAAAGGGGCAAAAGAGAGTGCAAAAATTATAGGGGAATAAGTCTGTTGAGTGTACCTGGTAAAGTGTATGGTAGAGTTATTATTGAAAGAATTAAGAGTAAAACAGAAAGCAGGATAGCAGATGAACAAGGGGGCTTTAGGAAAGGTAGGGGGTGTGTAGACCAAGTGTTTACAGTGAAACATATAGGTGAACAGTATTTGGATAAGGGTAAAGATGTTTTTGTGGCTTTTATGGATTTGGAAAAGGCGTATGATAGGGTAGATAGGGGGGCAATGTGGCAGATGTTGCAGGTGTATGGAATAGGAGGAAGGTTACTGAAAGCAGTGAAGAGTTTTTATGAGGATAGTGAGGCTCAGGTTAGAGTGTGTAGGAGGGAAGGCACTATTTCCCAGTAAAAGTGGGCCTTAGACAAGGATGTGTGATGTCACCGTGGTTGTTCAATATATTTATAGATGGGGTTGTAAGAGAAGTGAATGCGAGGGTCTTGGCAAGAGGTGTTGGGCTAAAAGATAAAGAAGCAAATACAAAGTGGGAGTTGTCACAGTTGCTTTTTGCTGATGACACTGTGCTTTTAGGAGATTCTGAAGAGAAGCTGCAGAGGTTGGTGGATGAATTTGGTAGGGTGTGTAAAAGAAGAAAATTGAAAGTGAATATAGGAAAGAGTAAGGTGATGAGGATAACAAAAAGAATAGGTGACGAAAGATTGGATATCAGATTGGAGGAGAGAGTATGGAGGAGGTGAATGTATTCAGATATTTGGGAGTGGACATGTCGGCGGATGGGTCTATGAAGGATGAGGTGAATCATAGAATTGATGAGGGGAAAAGGGTGAGTGGAGCACTTCGGAGTTTGTGGAGACAAAGAACCTTGTCCATGGAAGTAAAGAGGGGAATGTATGAGAGTATAGTTATACCAACGCTCTTATATGGGTGTGAAGCATGGGTGATGAATGTTGCAACGAGGAGAAGGCTGGAGGCAGTGGAGATGTCATGTCTGAGGACAATGTGTGGTGTGAATATAATGCAGAGAATTCGGAGTTTGGAAATTAGGAGGAGGTGCGGGATTACCAAAACGATTGTCCAGAGATCTGAGGAGGGGTTGTTGAGGTGGTTTGGACATGTAGAGAGAATGGAACGAGACAGAGTGACTTCGAGAGTGTATAAATCTGTAGTGGAGGGAAGGCGGGGTAGGGGTCGGCCTAGAAAAGGTTGGAGGGAAGGGGTAAAGGAAGTTTTGTGTGCAAGGGGCTTGGACTTCCAGCAAGCATGTGTGAGCGTATTTGATAGGAGTGAATGGAGGCATATGGTTTTTAATACTTGACGTGCTGTTGGAGTGTGAGCAAAGTAACATTTATGAAGGGATTCAGGGAAACCGGCAGGCCGGACTTGAGTTCTGGAGATGGGAAGTACAGTGCCGGCACTCTGAAGGAGGGGTGTTAATGTTGCAGTTTTATAACTGTAGTGTAAAGCACCCTTCTGGCAAGACAGTGATGGAGTGAATGATGATGAAAGTTTTCTTTTCGGGCCACCCTGCCTTGGTGGGAATCGGCCGATGTGTTAAAAAAAAAAATATATATATATATATATATATATATATATATATGGTGGAGTTTGGTGGAGGATGGTGATCCACTCGCGCAGATATCTAGGAGTAATGTGCATAAACGTTGAACTACGAACCGAGGTTTTAGTACAGTTGGCACAACAGTTCAGAAGAAACACACTCAGGACGCTCGACCTGGTTCGTAGCCATAAACTGCTTGCAGGACCCAGTTAAGGGTGAAATAATCCACACTTAATGCTTTGTGTGGGTGGATGCACGTGGTCAAGGCGTCTGCCTTGGCGTGGGTGGTGGGGGTTGTGGCTGGTAGGGTTAGCCCACACTGTTTCCCGTGCGCCTGTGGCTTACGCCGTTTACATGAACTTAACCCAGGGTGGCTTGAAAACCCAGGAATACCACGGGGTGTTAATTACACAGAACAGCAATACACTGGAGTATAAGGTGGTATAAATGCTTGGACTCACGTGGCTTACTTCTCAGACAGCAGAGTGGCTTGCTGGCTTAGTAGAATATTTTCACACAGATTGACTGGCTTGGAATCTTGTGACAAACTAGCACAGCAAGGTAGAAGCTGGCTTAAGCCTAGGCTGACGTAGCTGGTGGTGGCTTTACTGGCTTGAATGGGACTCCCTCACTGGCTTACTGTACAGAATTTGCAAAACCCGGGTCAACCTCGTAGGTTTTAGCAAAATAAACAAGTAAGGCACTTAGCTGACCAGGAGATACTGTAGATATGTAGACTTCTTTGATGTAGGAGCTGGTAACGTGGTCGGTCTGGAGGCTGTTTGTTTGCTTGAAGTCTATCTCTATAACATCGTATCGATAAAATTACGGCACCCGCTGCTCACCACTTGTCGTGTGGGTCTTGGGAGAGATATATAGGAGGTCAAAGATACTCCTTGTTGGATGGTTACGGTATATTTACAGTAAGTGAAGGAGAGTCCCGCACACCGTCTGTCTCGCCTGTAGGTCTAACGTTAGTGAGGCAGTCTGCCTATGATAGGCTGTGCACATGCGCTGAGCCTCTGACGTCAGCGGGTACCGTGACGTCACACGCAAAGGGACCAGCTGTATAAAGATACTAAACAAGTGTATCTATGATACTGACACGAACACCTCTGGTACAAATTGTGGGACCCATAGCCTCGGAGAAGTGGATAAAAGGCTTCAAGGAAGAATATTTGGATTTCTTCCTGAAGCCATTTGAATATTCCACTTCTCCTACCACCATCTTTTATTTTATTTTTTACCAATAGGTATATTTTATTACATAATATGGTACAAAAGATTTATGAGATACATTGTTGATATAAAGATGGCATATATAGTACACGAGGTGTAGAGATACATGTCTAGTACATATTGTTACATGTTTGTCACTGATTATAATGCGAAAATCTCATCCAGCTCCTCAGAGCTGGGGCGGTGCCCAGAATACAGCATGCATTACCCCTCTGAACAGCAGCGCTGAGTCGCTGGAACAGAAAACTAGCTGCCCTGGAATCCTAGTTACCCTGTTGAGTCTTTCCCCAGCTCCTTGGAGGAACTTAGATGCACTCTTTCCCCATGAGCCAAGGGTCTCTGAGCCTATGGGAACAAATATATAATGATGGGCAATTTCTCCATATTTCTCGACTTCTGGGACTTCCTGAAGGTGGCAGCTGCCCCTCCTTCCTCCCTGGTGTATCGGAGATAGGTATCAGCCAAGGTAGATGCACATGTGTAGTCCCACACCACCTGCTTGCCGTCTGTCCAGGCTTGAAGGGTGATACCATCTGGACGCTTTTGGGTGCCATCAGATCTGCATAGTTGGGGTGGCTCCCTTTTCTTCTGGGCATCCAGCGTTGTGAAGCTCCTCTTTATAATGTTATTAACCTCTTCATGTCTTGCAATCTTTCCCCGATTTCGAAAACAAGACCATGGTACCAGAATCGGTCTGTTGCTTCACTGCCACAAATACACCTGTGTTCGGCGAGAATAGACACGGCAAGTCGAAGGGTCACCAGTGTGGATGGTCTGTGGGTCGAGGCGTGTGCCAAGGCTGGAGTTGGGAACAGCCAAAAGAAAGTCCCCTGCATGAGGAGCTCTCACTGCAAGAGGGCTCTATCCTTCCCTGACAACACTGAAGCATTGCTAAGGCTATATTCTCTACTATTGGGCCATCCCAGTGCGATTGTTTGTAGTTGTTGGGGAGCAGGCCTGGTTTCAGAGCCTGTTGATATATATAAATATATATATATATATATATATATATATATATATATATATATATATATATATATATATATATATATATATATATATATATATATATATATATATATATGCTAGGAATTCAAGAGCAGCGAAATTTTTACAAACACTGATCTCTGGCCGACGATGCATGCAGGGGATGAGATGAAAAGCTGTAAGCCTTCCTGCCTGAAAGCTGGCTGCCTTGGAATAACGTCTACAAAGCTGGATGCCAGGATTGGACCAGTGTGGTCGGTCGGTAAAGCACTGCGTACCTTGTCATGAGGTTCGTAGGTTCAGTCTCCTCGGCGAGATCATGTTTGTTTTATATATATATATATATATATATATATATATATATATATATATATATATATATATATATATATTTACTCTCAGTGAGTAAAAGGTAGATGGGATACAAGGAAATGGAAACACAAGGAAAGAGAGAAGTAAAAGGATTTTAAGGAAAAGGGGGGAGACAGGGAAAAGGAATTTTAAACAGGGTTTTGGAAGACAGATGGGCTAGTAAGGCAGTGGGAGAAGAGGTAGGGGGGAAAATTTAAAATAAGTGTTAGAGTGTTGCAGAAGTTTGTGGTTACAGGAAAGTGGGTGTGGGGGGGAAGGGAAAGAGCGTTTAAATTGGAATGTGATGTAAAGAGAGTAGAGGGAAAAAAGTTAGAATATGAGATTTTTTACAAAGTAGAAGTGATCAAGGAGGGGGGAAAAGAGGGGGTTAAAAGGGGTAAAGAAGCAATGTAAAAGAGAAAACCAAATGAGAGATGTTGAGATGGTATCAACAAATTTTGTTGAAAAAAGGGTTTTGGAGTGGAAAATTAATAAGATAAAGAAAGCCTAGGGAAAGAATGAATTTGTTATTTAAAAAATTTGGAAAGGAGAGTTAATAAATGGGGGTTGGTTTATCAGGAAGATGGAGGGAATATTTTGGGGAATTTTTAAAATGTTGATGAAGATAAGGCTGTGATTTCTTGTTTACCGGGAGTTGGAACCCGGGGGTCAACCCCCCTGGCCCGGTCTGGAGGGGGCCCTCATGTTGGAAAAGAGCTGATAAACCCAAAGGGCTGTTACGGGGCCGCAGGCCCCAAACGTCACGAACCACAGCCTGGCTGGTCAGGTACCGACTTTAGGTGCCTGTCCAGTGCCTTTTTGAAGACAGCCGGGGGTTTGTTGGTAACCCCCCTTATGTAGGGCTGGGGGCAGTTGAACAATTTTGGGGCCCTTTTTAATTATTGTTTTGTCCCTCAACGTAAAAGTGCCCCCTGCTTTTCTTTTGGGATTTCATCGCCTGCCAAATCTTTTTCCTTTCGTTTGAGCGTTTTTCTTGCAAGTTTGGTACTAACCCTCAAAAATTTTCCAGGGTTATAACAATGTATCTCTCCCGCCTGCGTTCTGGGGAGTAGTTTAGAAATTTAAGCGTTCCCAGTAATTGGGTGGTTTATCCCAGTTATGCGTGCCGGGAAAGGGTTTCTCCCCATTTTCAAGGTGGGAATTTCACCTGCCTTGAAAGGTTGCAGTTAATTTTAAACAATATTCCAGCCTAGATTGAACAAACGATTTTGAAAAGTGTCAACATGGGCTTTGCATCCCTGGTTTTGAAGGGGGTTTTCATTATCCATCCTGTCATTTTTTTAGCAGATGCGATTGCTTTTCGGTGTTATGGTCCTTTAAGGTGGAAGGGTCTAACTGTTGCAATTTTCCCCGGCTTTGACATTGGTTTTTGCTCTATTTTTGGTTGGGGTTAGTTTTTACCTCCATTAGGTTTTAATTTTCACGTTTTCCGTATCTGAGTAATTGAAATTTCTTCTTCCCTTAACTTCATATTGTTTTCTGCGCCATTTAAAAAATTTGGTTTATGTCTGCTTGGAGTCTTTAGTGTTTTCAATTTGGGGCCCCCTGTCCTTTTGGGGGGGTTTTGCAAGGGCCTTTGGGTGGCTTATATCCCTGTCTTTCCGATATGAGGATGAAGGAAAAGGATGGGGCAAGCACCCGTGCCTTGTGGAAAAGGGGCTTTTCACATTAGCTGCCTCAGACTTTCTCTGTTATTCTACTCTTTGTTTTCCAAATTTTTAGGAAATTTTAGATCCATCACCCTTTTCCTGTTATTCCTTTATCCCCTTTTTTTGTATTACCCCCATGGGCCCCCACTTTTTCAAAAAGGGTTTTGCAAAGTCTGTATTAAACATTCATTCTGTTTGTCTTCTAGAGCATCTGGGGAAACCCGGTGTGTGGTCCCGTAGTTGGGACAGCAGGAGGACTCTCTAAACCCGTGCTGCCTGGTTGTGTAATTGATGGGTATTGATGGTGAAACTTTCTTCTTGAACCCTTTAAAGATTTTTATGATATGGGACTTAGCGCTATTGGTCTGTATTCTTTGCTTTGCTTACTGCCCCCTTTTTGGGTGGGGCTTTTGTCTGTTTTTTTTAATGGGACGATCCCATTTGCCCCTCTCCATGGATGTTAAAAGCCTGATAGGGGCTTCTTGCAGTTCTTGATGGCACGGGTTCCCTGGGGTCTGGGCCTGGAGCCAGTGCTATGGCTGTCATTTATTGCCTTTTCGAAGTCATTTGGCGTCAAATTTATGTCAGATGGCAAATCCGTCAAGTTCATGGCTTCTCATAAAATAATTTAGGTCTTCGATTTTCAGTCTGGTTGCGGGCTAAAACTAGTCATACTGGGACTTAAGTAACTCACTCTTTTCCCTTTTGCTGTCATCGTGTAGGACCCATCCCGTTTAAGTGGGGGCCTAATACTGTTGGTGTTCTCGACGCTTTGTAAAGAAAAGAAATACTTTGGGTTTCTTTCAATTTCGTTTAGGCTTTTAGTTCTTCCCGCGTTTTTTGATTCCTGTAAGTTCCTTTATTTTTAATTGATGTTTGCTATTTCTCATAGTGTCTCCTTCGTTTTTTAATATATTGGCCTCTTTAGCGGCCCGTTATTCTTTCCTTCCCTGTATAGGGAGCGCCTCCTCTTTCTATTTGCATCTTTTCCTCCTTTTCTTAAGGAAATTTTGCCTTGACAAACCTAAAGTGAAATTAATTTTTCTGACATGGTTGGATCCTGATCAGGCTTCTTCCCATTGTTATCATTTAGGACTTGGCGATCCCTCTTATTTTTGTTATTAATTAATTTGGAAAGGCTCCCGGCTGATCACATTTTTTGATTTGGCCCCCCGCATGCATGTCTGGACCTCTATTTGTTGGATCTGATATATTGTTTTTGATATGTGGTTTGTATCGTCTCATGTTGGTGAAGATGAGGTCCAGGTTTCTCAATCTTGTAGGCTCTACTATTTGCTGGTTTAAGGTGGAATTTGGTCAGAGAATAACATCTTATAGGAGTGAGGAAGAACCAGTGGTGAGTGTGGGGAAGTTCGTGGGCGTGAGTAGAAAAAAGGGGAAAGCGCTGGGATTGATGGGATAAAGATAAAAATGTTAAAACGGTGGAGATATAGTTCTGGAGTGGTTGGTTTTTATTTAATAAATATATGGAAAGGGTAAGGTACCTAGGGATTGGCGAAAGAATGCATTGTTCCTTTTATAAAAAGGCAAAGGGGACAAAAGGAGTTTAAAAATTATGGTGAATAAGTCTGTTGGTATACCTGGTAAAGTTTTGAAGTTTTGTAAAAAGATTAAAGAGTAAGTGGAGAAAGGATAGCAGATGAACAAGGAGGCTTTAGGAAGGGAGGGGGTGTAGACCAAGTGTTTGCAGTGAAACATATAATAAAATTTTAGATAAGGGTAAAGTTTTTTTATGGCATTTTTTGGTTTGGAAAAGGATATGATAGGTGGATAGGGGGCAATGGGGGCAGATGTTGCAAATGTAGGGAAATAGGAGGTGGTTATTGAAAGCGGTGAAATTTTACAAGGATAGTGAGGTCAGGTTAAGTAAGAGGGAGAGGGAGATTATTTCCCAGTAAAAATAGGCCTTAACAGGGATGTGATGTCACCTGGTTGTTCAATATATATATAGAGGGGGGTTTTAAGAGAAGTGAATGCTCGGTGTTGGCAAGAGGTGTGGGGTTAAAAGATAAAAAATCTAACAAAGTGGGAGTTGTCAGTTGCTCTTAGCTGATGACACTGTGCTTTTGGGAAATTCAAGAGAAGTTGAGAGGTTGATGGATGAGTTTGGTAGGGAATGTAAAATAAGGAAATTAAAAGTGAATATAGGAAAGAGTAAGGTGATGGAGATTACAAAAAATTAGGTAACGGAAGATTGGAATCAGATTGGAGGGAGGGTATGGATGGGTGAAGTTTTCACATATTTGGGAGTGGACGTGTCAGCAGATGGGTCTATAAAGGATGAGGTGAATCATAGAATTGACGAGGGGAAAAAGGTGAGTGGTGTGCTGAGGAGTCTGTGGAGACAAAGAATTTATGCATGAAAACAAAGAGGGAAATTTATGAGAGTATAGTTATAACAACCTCTTTTTAGGGTGTGAGGATGGGTTGTAATGTTGCAACAAGGAGAAGGCTGGGGGCAGTGGAGATGTCATGTCGGGGCAATGGGGAAATAATGGAAATATTTTTGGATTGGAGGAGGGGGAACCAAAAAATTTTTCCAGGCTGAGGGGGGTTTTGGGGGTGGTTTTGGGCATGGAGGGGGGAATGAAAAAGAATGACTTTGGGGAAACGTAGTGGGGGAAAGGGGGTAGGGTGGGGCCGGAAAGGTTGGAGGAGGGGGGGTTTTGTGAAGGGGCTTACCCAGCAAGTGTAGAGCTGTTAGATATGAGCAAGAAAACAAATGATTTTTAAGACTTGAGGGCTTTGGGGTAAGAAGGGGAACATTTTTGAAGGGTTTCGGGGGAAAAGGCAGGGGACTTAATTGAGTTGGGAAGGGCCAGCACCAAGGGGGGGTGTTAATGTTGCGTTTTATAACGATAACGCCTAAGAATGATGGAGAAATTTGATGGGAAATTTTTTTTTTTTCCACCCTGACTTGGGGAAGCAGCCGGTGTTAATAAAAAAATATATATATTTTTGGGCCCACCTATCAAGATGGTTGGAGTTAACCGCCGGCAGGCAGACCATACCATCAAAAAAAATGTTTGGGTCTGACCGGCCTGACTGACATGGCACCAGACGCCCTGGTGACAGGACCTGCTTTAAAAACCAGACCCTTGGTGACAAGACCTGTTTTAACCAAGATTGGCTTGAGAGGTTTCCTGATTTGGAATTGCCGGGGCAAGACTCTAGAGGGGTTTTGGAGACACCAGACTACCTCACGGCATACATTGATTTTGAACCCCCTGGACAATTCTAACCAGGTTTTGGGCCTCTCATCGGAACCCCGAAGGAAGTCGGGTGGGACCGATGGTTTTGAGATGCAGGGCAAAGTAAAGAAAGCCGGGGTGAACCGGAAGGGTGGCAAGCCCACCCGGGGTGTTTGCCCGGAGCCTTATTGTAAAAGCGGAACCTGTTTGGGTACAAAAAAAAGGAGAGTCGTTTTTAGTGTTTAGTTGCTGACTTAAAAGTTTTGAGATTGTGTTCGTGATAAAGATTTTCCCAAGTGGCACAAAAAAAGGGTGTGACACAGAAAAGGTGCAGGCACAGAGAGAAGGGTGTGGGGGCACAGAGAGAAGGGGGTGTGGGTGCAGACGTGTCATCCAGAAACGGGGGGGCCCCTGAGAAGGCCTGCCATAAACAAAAAAGGGGGTGTCTGAGGATAGGAGGAGGGTATCATGCAGGGTGGAGTGTCCGGGGACACACGAGGGTGGAGTTTTAAAAGATCAACGATGTTTGACAATGGATAATTTTTATTTCTTTTATTGTTATTTTTTAAAACCCTTTTTATTTTATATTTTAAAAGTTTTTAAAGAAAATCAAATCATATTAAAGATTATTTATATATAGGTATATTAAAGAGTAACTACGTTTTAAGTGTTTATATGTATCCGAACTTTTTATACACTGGGGACCAGTGAACACCTCAGGAGGGATTTTTTTTAACCAGTGTTTGAAAAAATATATATATATATATATTATATATATATATATATATATATAAAATTTTCTATATAATTTTGATTTTTTAGGGTTTTTTTTCAGTGTATAGAAAAAAGATTATTGAACTAAATAAATATTGGGCTGAAACACCCGATGAAGAGATTTTTTTGAGGGTGATTTTATGGTCAGTGAGGTATTGATTTTTTTTTTACACATTAAGCACATTAAAGTAAATAACCATTTTACTTTTCCCAATATACCCTTTTATAGGAATAATTTGATATTTCCCTTTTTTATATAAAAAAAGGTTTTAAAAAGGACCCCAATGGAAATAATATTTTGTCTGATTTTTTTGGGTTATCCTGGGGGGTTCTCACACATATGCCTATGTAGATGATCTAAACGATTGTGAACCGAATAAATTACAAAAAATTCCGGAAAGAGTGAAAATTTTAAAAAAGAATTTTTTTTTTCCCTGACAAAGGGATGGTTCAGCACTTTTTTCTTGTGAACTGTTTGAAGTTTGGGAGTTGGGTGTTGGACCCACAATAAAAATTTTCCCCAACCTAGTCGATGAAGAAATTAGAACAAAAAATCAAAGGGGGAGCTAAAAAGATCAACCCTTAAGATGAAAAATTAAAAAGGTTAAATTTCAAGAAAAATACGAATATCTTTTTCCTTTGTAATATGCAGAAAGAACTTGATATTCCAAGCATCAGAGATTGTTACTGAAAGAAATATCCTAATTGGGTTATATGCTCAGGCAAGCCCATTCAAACCCCCGCACAGAAGCCCTCCAAACTTTCCTCAGCACTGGTGAACATCCCCCCAGATGGATCGAAAAACTGGAACCGACCTCCGCATGAATCAGATACATGATCTATGTCAAGTAAGGTAACAGCGGCACTTCTCCGCTCCATGGAATATTACCCCATTCCAAACTACCATCCCTTCATTTCCCCAAACTACTTTTAAATCACAACCAAAGCTTCGCCTTGAAGCCAAACATGATGCCTTAAACTGTATTGATAATTTAGCCAAACAGCACACTCTCTCACAAATTATTTACGTTGATGGTTCTGTTCACCAAACCACTGGTGCAGCTGGTAGGTGCTTTCATACAGAGTGATGGCTTCTTAAAGAAATTGAGCACGATCAATAACTGGGCCTTTACCCTTCAGACAGAACTGTTTGCCATACTCCTTGCACTCAAATGCGTCCATGTATCAAGGTTGACTCTCTAATTGTAACTGATTCTATGTCATCCATAAATGCTCTCAACTATCATAACTTTAGCATGTTGTGTCAGAAGCCAGACAAGGTATGGTAGGATTGTGGATAGTAGAGTCAGAGTGCACATGCTGTGGATTCCATCTCACATTGGTCTTCAGATGCATGATAGAACTGAAAAATTTGGCTAAGTTTTTTTGCTTTCAAAGAGGGGGTAGATTACAATCTTGGCTTATCAGTTAGCAGTTTGAGAACAATAATAGAAAAGAGTTCAACTGAATTTTATTGACTTAAGACTCAGGGAGATTGACACCAGTCAGTCCATCTATCATCATTCTATCATGCAGGAGGAGCCACATGTCTATGGTGCATCCAACAAAATAAGCAGACTTGGGTGTCACTACGCCCGCCTCCGGCTGGGTTACAAGTATTTTGGCAGGTTAAATCACCACCACCAGATGTAGACCAAACAAAATGTAAACTTTGCCAGTTGGATTATTGTCACACCTGCGTCATTATGTACTGGAGTGCGACAAAATTAATGAATTCAGAGACAACTCACTCAGAAATGTTGAAGATATGTCAAAGTATTTTATCCACAGTGGTATATTACAGACCATTCTGGAAAAAAACCCTGACTTTGCTCACTGTAAAAAACATTGCCACGTGTGTGACTCACCCAATTGTGGGTTAAGGGGCGAGACTCAGCCCTGTACTCACCAATTGTACTCACCTAATTGTGGTTTCAGGGTCGAGACTCACTCCTGGCCCCGCCTCTTCGCTGCTGCTACTGGGTCTCTGCTCTCCTGTCCATGAGCTTTATCATACCTTTTCTTAAAACTATGTATGGTTCCTGCCCCACTATATCTTTTTAGTCCATTCCACTTCCTGACTACTCTGTGGCTGGAAGAAATGTTTCCTGACATCCCTTTTTACTCATCTGAGTCTTCAGCTTCCAGTTGTGTCCCCTTTTCTGTGTTCCCCTCTGAAACAACCTGTCACTATCTACCTTGTCAATTCCCCGCAGTATTTTGTATGTCGTTATCATGTCTCCTCTGACCCTTCTTCCTCCATGTTGTTATTCCTATTTCCTCAACCTTTCTTCATAAGACAGACCCCGAGTTGTGGAACTAACCTTGTCGCAAATCTTTGCACTTTCTCTAGTTTTTGACGTGCTTGACCAGGTGTGGGTTCCAGACTGGTGCTGCATACTTAGTATGGGCCTGACGTATACGGTATACAGTGTCTTGAACGATTCCTTGTTAAGGTAACGGAACGCTAATCTTAGGTTTGCCAGTCGCCCATATGCTGCCGCGGTTATCTGGTTGATGTGTGCTTCCGGAGACGTGCTTGGTGTTATACTCACCCCAAGGTCTTTCTCCTTTGATGAGGTTTGTAGCCTTTGTCCACCTAGCCTGTACTCTGCCAGCGGTCTTCTTTGCCCTTCTCCGATCTTCATGACTTTGCATTTGGTGGGGTTAAATTCGAGAAGCCAGTTGCTAGACCAGATGTCAAGCTTGTCCAGGTCACTTTGAAGTCCTGCTTGGTCTTCATCCGATGTGATTCTCCTCATTAATTTCACATCATCTGCGAAAAGAGACACTTCTGAGTCTATCCCATCCGTCATGTCATTCACATATAGCAAGAATAGCACTGGTCCTAGGACTGACCCCTGCGGTACACCGCTCGTCACAGGCGCCCACTGTGATACCTCATCACGCACCATGACCCGTTGTTGCCTCCCTGTGAGGTATTCCTGGTCCATTCCAGTGCCCTTCCTGTTATACACGCTTGGTCTTCCATCTTTTTACTAATCTCATGTGAGGAACTGTGTCAAAGGCCTTCCTGCAGTCCAAGAAAATGCAGTCAACCCACCCTTCTCTCTCTTGCCTTACCTCTGTTACTTTATCATAGAACTCCAGGAGGTTTGTTACACAGGATTTGCCTTCCCTGAAACCGTGCTGTCTGGCGTTGATTAACCTGTTCTGCTCCAGATGCTCCACCATTCTTTTTCTGATGATTTTCTCCAAGACTTTGCACACTATACACGTAAGTGACACCGGTCTGTAGTTTAGTGCCTCTTTTCTGTCTCCTTTTTAAAGATGGGGACTACGTTGGCCTTTTTCCATATCTCAGGTAGCTGCCCAGTTTCAAGGGATGTGTTGAAAATTTTGGTAAGTGGCACACTCAGAACCTCAGCTCCTTCCCGAAGGACCCATGGTGAGATATTGTCCGGACCCATTGCCTTTGAGGTATCAAGGTCACTGAGTAACTGCTTCACCTCCCCCTCAGATGTGTGTATTCCCTCCAGCACTCGATACATCCCTTGTTGGTGATGCACCCCGTCCTGTCTACCCAACTGCCTCCCTTCCTCCACTGTGAATACTTCCCTAAACCTCGAGTTGAGCTCCTCACATACCTCTTGATCATTACTTGTGAGTTCCCCATCTTCCCTCCTCAGCCTTATCACCTGATCCTTTACTGTTGTCTTCCTTCTGATGTGGCTGTACATCAGTTTCGGGTCAGACTTGACTTTCGATGCTATGTCGTTTTCGTACTGTTTCTGGGCCTCCCTCCGTACCTGTGTGTATGTGTGTGTGTATGTGTGTGTATGTGTGTGTGTGTATGTATGTGTGTTAGTTACCATTTTGTCCTAGGCGCATGTCGATTGAAAACTGGGCCTGTTGTATGTGCGTGTGTGTGTACTCACCTAGTTGTGGTTACAGGGGTCGAGTTATAGTATGTGTTTGTGTATGTTTTTGTGTATGTGTATGTATGTGTGTATAATAATAATAATAATAATAATAATAATAATAATAATAATAATCATAATAATCTTTATTTTACTACAAGTACATGTACATGATATACAGGCCTAGCTGACATCAGTGACATACTACTATATAGAAAGTCCCTTGTTATGCTGAGCATTTCGGGCAGATTAGGTGAGTGTCCTAGGATGCGACTCACACCAGTCGACTAACACCCAGGTACCCATTTTACTGATGGGGAACATAGACAACAGGTGTAAAGAAACACGCCCAATGTTTCTGCCCTGGCTGGGAATCGAACCCAGGCCCTCGCCGTGTGAAGCGAGAGCTTTAGCCACCAGACCACCAGACCACCATTATGTACCTCTGTAATCTTTTGACTACCGCCCACAGGATGGGTATGGGGTGCATAATAAAGATATCAAACTAACTAATTCTGTTGTCAAAATTTATGATCAGTCTTCTTTCATTACCTCGCTCTTAAGCAGCTGCTGAAAGTTTTCTCCTTACTCAATAATATTAAAGTTAAAAATCGCACATTTCTGAAAATGTCCACCTTAAATGCGTTAATAAAATCTAAATCTTTACTTCAAGACATCAACTGCACGACGTCGAATCCACCAAATAAGTAAGTAAGTTTATTCAGGTTAACACAAATACAGTTACATAGATCATCATACATAGCAGCATATGTGTAGAGAACCCAGGATAACCCAAAAAAGTCAAAGTAACTTATTTCCATTGGGGTCCTTTTAATACCTTAATATTATACACTGTAGGAGATATATGTTATTATACTATATAGGATATATACTAGGTATAAGGTAAAAAGAGTTATTTACATTTACATGTGTGTTAGCTACAAAATAAAAATAATTCTCCTCCCTTTGTCGCTACATTCATTAGGTACCTTTTGTCTCTCTTCTTGAACTGGCTCATGCTATGAGTGGCTTTGACATGTGGAGGCAGTCTGTTCCATTCCTTTATTGCTGTACAATAAAAGGTGTTTGAAGCCTGGCCACTGACTGTGGGTACTACAAAGTTGTGCTCTCTCCCCCTAGTACTATGACTGCTTCGGTTCCCAGCCTTGACAAAATTGGCAGCAAGATGTTCTGGACACTGTTTGTGAGCAATTTTATAAACTTGATTTAACTTAAGTTGTTTTACTCTGTCTTCAATATTCAGCATATCCAATTGTTGTAATTCATCCTGGCCTACATGCTCTCTTGGACCCAGGTCCAGGATGAATCTTACCATTTTGTTCTGGGTGATTTGCAGTTTATCTTTCAGGGTTTTTGTCAAGGCAGAGTACCATGAAGAGCAAGCGTAGTCAATATGACATTGTATAAGGGCTAGACATAGGGTCCTGCGAGCCTCAGTAGGTAGACACTGTGCTTGTCTGTAGAGGAACTTCAGTCTGGCATTCGCTTTCTTTACTACACTGTTCCCTATCAATTATCCTGACATGCATGGGTCAAATTGGATTCAAAGATATTTTACTGGGGAAACTGAAGTGATGGATTCCCCATTACACCGGATATTAAAATTATTTTCCCTTCTCAATTTATATTTCGTGCCAAAGAGTATGGCTTCTGTTTTCCCGAGGTGTAACGATAGTTTGTTGTCTACTAACCATTTGCTGTAGGACTCCAGTTCCAGTGTTAATACATCTTGTGGGTCTTTACCTGACACTAACAGAGCACTGTCATCCGCATACAGTAGGAGTTTGCACTTGACACTGATGGGCATGTCATTTACATAACACAGGAATAATAAGGGACCCAGAATACTACCTTGGGGAACTCCACATGCTATCGGCAGTGGTTCTGATTCTGTTTTGTTGATTTTGACTATTTGTTTCCTATTGCTAAGATAGGACTTGAACCAGTCTGTGGAACCTATGCCGATAGCTTGAAGAGTCTTACATTATATTGTGGTTGACAGTATCGAAGGCTTTTTGCAAGTCTAAAGTTAACGTTCCTATGAGGTTCCCTATCGACATTTTAGTTCTCATGTAATCCATCAGATTAATTAGGGAGGTGTCGGTTGAGTAAGATCTCCTAAAGCCTGATTGGTAACTATGAAGAATGTTGTTGTCACTAAGATACTTAACTACTTGACAGTACACCGCCCTCTCTAGAATTTTGGATATTACACTGAGTATACTAACAGGCCTATAGTTGCTGACATCAGACCTACTATTTTTCTTGAAGATAGGAGTAACTCTGGCCTCCTTGAACCCCTCTGGTACGGTATTAGTGGTGATGGTATTAGTGATGGTATTTGTGATGAAGCAGTTGAGAAAAAATTTCTCTTCTAACAAACTATAAGGTAAGTTGAATGTATTTCCTCTATTTCGATGTTATAGTTAAATGTATTTTTTCCTGTTTAAGATGTTGAAGTTTAAAATTTGGTACGTTTTTGTATTTTTTGGTACCTTTTCGTGAAAACTTTGGTACTATTACAAAATAAATTTTGGCAGCCGTGGTTGTGGGTTTAAGATCATAGCTATGAAGCCTGACTAAGCTTGTTGGTGTGAAACTTGATCACTTTTATGTTAAACGAGTTTCACACGTCTGTGGATTATCAGTGCTCATTGTGGTGATATTGAATGTTTTGTGTTCATCATTAAGGAGTTTTGGTATTATATGTAAAAGAAGAGTCACCAAGGCAAATAAGGTAAGAATGAATGTTTGTTGTAATGATGCAGTTTTCTTGTTTTGGTGATGTTACTTCCTGTTTCCCCAGACCTTACAGTAATTTTCCTTTTTACTATTTTTTTTTTGACTAGCTGCATCCAATTGGGTACAGATTGGGTACAGCTAGCGGAGTGAGACCTGTAGTCTGGTGGTGGGGGTATTATGCAGGATACAATATTGTTGTAATAATTTTTATATAATGTAGATTGTTTGTGGTGTGGTGAAAAAAGTTCCATAAAAATTGTGTCAGTGCTTAAGTGGACGGGAATTGAACGGTAGAGGGACGCGTATGAGACAGGGGGATGAGAGAGCTGTGGAGTCACTAGTCTAGCAGTGGCTGGGAAGATGTGTTGGAGAGAGAGAGATTAAGTAGTGTGTGTGTGTTGCTTTTTTTTTTTTTTGGTAATGTTTAGGCCACAGTTTATTTTAAGTGGCTGCTCATGGCATTGGGGGAAAAGTGCTGTCATGGATTGAGTCATGGCTCACAAATAGGAAGCAGAGAGTGTGCATAAATTGGGTTAAATCTGAGTGGGGATCTGTAACAAGTGGCGTTCCGCAGGGATCAGTTTTAGGCCCATTGTTGTTTATAATAAATATAAATGACCTTGACGAGGGAATTACTAGTGATATGAGCAAATTCGCTGATGACACGAAGATAGGTAGGATAATCGATTCAGACGTAGATGTCACGGAACTTCAGGAGGATTTAGACAAACTAAATTCGTGGTCAGAAAAGTGGCAGATGCAGTTCAATGTAGATAAATGCAAAGTTCTAAAGCTCGTTAAGTTCATAACCCTAGCACCTACCAGCTTAATAATGTTGAACTTAACCGTACAGAATGCGAAAAGGATTTGGAGGTTATTATAAGCAACAACCTTAAACCAAGTCAGCAATGCCTAAGCGTACGAAATAAGGCAAATAGATTACTGGGATTTATATCAAGAAGTGTAAGCAACAACAGTCCAGCAGTTATACTACAGCTTTATACATCATTAGTAAGGCCTCACCTAGATTACGCAGCTCTGGTGATGGACCAGGTGCTTCGGCTCCCTCAGTACCCTGGTGATGGACCAGGTGCTTCGGCTCCTTTAATACCTTGGTGATGGACCAGGTGCTTAGGCTCATTCAGTGTCCTGGTGATGGATCAGGTGCTTTGGCTCCCTCAGTGCCCTGATGATGGACCAGGTGCTTCGGCTCATTCAGTGCCCTGGTGATGGACCAGGTGCTTCGCCTCCTTTAATACCTTGGTGATGGACCAGGTGCTTAGGCTCATTCAGTGCCCTGGTGATGGACCAGGTGCTTTAGCTCCCTCAGTGCCCTGGTGATGGACCAGGTGCTTCGGCTCATTCAGTGCCCTGGTGATGGGCCAGGTGCTTCAGCTCCTTTAGTACCCTCTTTTATAGTGCCCTTAATATGAAAGCATATTACATGGATGGAGTAGGTGGGTTGGGTAGGAGTTTTTGTTTGTGGGATTGGTTTTGGGTTTGAGGCGGACCTGCCTAGTGTGGACCAGTTGGCTTGCTGCAGTGTTTCTTATTTCTGTGTTCTTGTGAGTGAGAGGGGTTGGATTTGAACGGGACTTGCGCAATGGTTGGGGAAAGGGGTTGTTGTTGGGGCTTGTTGCTTGGATAAGAACATAAGAACATAAGAAAGGAGGAACACTCCAGCAGGCCTGTTGGCCCATATTAGGCAGGTCCTTCACAATCCATCCCACTAACAGAATATTTGCTCTACCTAATTTTCAATGCTACCCAAGAAATAAGCTTTGATAATTCTATTTACTTCATGTGCAAGTCCCACTCAAATCCAACCCCTCTCACTCATGAATTTTTTTTTTTTTTTTTTAACACATCGGCCGATTCCCACCAAGGCAGGGTGGCCCGAAAAAGAAAAACTTTCATCATCATTCACTCCATCACTGTCTTGCCAGAAGGGTGCTTTACACTACAGTTATAAAACTGCAACATTAACACCCCTTCTTCAGAGTGCCGGCACTGTACTTCCCATCTCCAGAACTCAAGTCCGGCCTGCCGGTTTCCCTGAATCCCTTCATAAATGTTACTTTGCTCACACTCCAACAGCACGTCAAGTATTAAAAACCATATGCCTCCATTCACTCCTATCAAATACGCTCACACATGCTTGCTGGAAGTCCAAGCCCCTCGCACACAAAACTTCCTTTACCCCCTCCCTCCAACCTTTCCTAGGCCGACCCCTACCCCGCCTTCCCTCCACTACAGATTTATACACTCTCGAAGTCACTCTGTCTCGTTCCATTCTCTCTACATGTCCAAACCACCTCAACAACCCCTCCTCAGCTCTCTGGACAATCGTTTTGGTAATCCCGCACCTCCTCCTAATTTCCAAACTCCGAATTCTCTGCATTATATTCACACCACACATTGACCTCAGACATGACATCTCCACTGCCTCCAGCCTTCTCCTCGTTGCAACATTCATCACCCATGCTTCACACCCATATAAGAGCGTTGGTATAACTATACTCTCATACATTCCCTCTTTACTTCCATGGACAAGGTTCTTTGTCTCCACAGACTCGAAGTGCTCCACTCACCCTTTTCCCCTCATCAATTCTATGATTCACCTCATCCTTCATAGACCCATCCGCCGACATGTCCACTCCCAAATATCTGAATACATTCACCTCCTCCATACTCTCTCCCTCCAATCTGATATCCAATCTTTCGTCACCTATTCTTTTTGTTATCCTCATCACCTTACTCTTTCCTATATTCACTTTCAATTTTCTTCTTTTACACACCCTACCAAACTCATCCACCAACCTCTGCAACTTCTCTTCAGAATCTCCCAAAAGCACAGTGTCATCAGCAAAAGCAACTGTGACAACTCCCACTTTGTATTTGCTTCTTATCTTTTAGCCCAACACCTCTTGCCAAGACCCTCGCATTCACTTCTCTTACAACCCCATCTATAAATATATTGAACAACCACGGTGACATCACACATCCTTGTCTAAGGCCCACTTTTACTGGGAAATAGTCCCCTTCCCTCCTACACACTCTAACCTGAGCCTCACTATCCTCATAAAAACTCTTCACTGCTTTCAGTAACCTTCCACCTATTCCATACACCTGCAACATCTGCCACATTGCCCCCCTATCTACCCTATCATACGCCTTTTCCAAATCCATAAATGCCACAAAAACATCTTTACCCTTATCCAAATACTGTTCACCTATATGTTTCACTGTAAACACTTGGTCTACACACCCCCTACCTTTCCTAAAGCCCCTTGTTCATCTGCTATCCTGCTTTCTGTTTTACTCTTAATTCTTTCAATAATAACTCTACCATACACTTTACCAGGTACACTCAACAGACTTATTCCCCTATAATTTTTGCACTCTCTTTTGTCCCCTTTGCCTTTATACAAAGGAACAATACACGCTCTCTGCCAATCCCTAGGTACTTACCCTCTTCCATACATTTATTAAATAATAGCACCAACCACTCCAAAATTATATCCCCACCTGCTTTTAACATTTCTATCTTTATCCCATCAATCCCAGCTGCCTTACCCCTTTCATTCTACCCACTGCCTCACGAACTTCCCTACACCCACAACTGGCTCTTCCACACTCCTTTTAAGATGTTATTCCTCCTTGCCCTACACACGAAATCACAGCTTCCCTGTCTTCATCAACATTTAACAAATCCTCAAAATATTCTCTCCATCTTCCCGATACCTCTAACTCTCCATTAAATAACTCTCCTCTCCTATTTTTAACTGTCAAATCCATTTGTTCTCTAGGCTTCCTCAACTTATTAATCTCATTCCAAAACTTTTTCTTATTTTCAACAAAATTTGCTGATAACATCTCACCCATCTCTCATCTGCTCTCTTTTACATTGCTTCACCACTCTTTTAACCTCTCTTTTCTCTCCATATACTCTTCCCTCCTTGCCATCACTTCTACTTTGTAAAAACCTCTCATATGCTAACTTTTTCTCCCTTACTACTCTCTTTACATCATCATTCCACCAATCGCTCCTCTTCCCTCCCGCACCCACTCGCCTGTAACCACAAACTTCTGCTGAACACTCTAACAGTACATTTTTAAATCTACCCCATACATTTTCGACCCCATTGCCTACACTCTCACTAGCCCATCTATCCTCCAATAGTTGTTTATATCTTACCCTAACTGCCTCCTCTTTTAGTTTATAAACCTTCACCTCTCTTTTACTTACTGATTCTATTTTCCTTGTATCCCATCTACCTTTTACTCCCACTGTAGCTATAACTAAAAGTGATCTGATATATCTGTGGCCCTCTATAAACATGTACATCCTGAAGTCTACTCAACAGTCTTTTATCTACCAATACATAGTCCAACAAACTACTGTCATTACGCCCTACATCATATCTTGTATACTTATTTATCCTCTTTTTCTTAAAATATGTATTACCTATAACTAAACCCCTTTCTATACAAAGTTCAATCAAAGGGCTCCCATTATCATTTACACCTGGCACCCCAAACTTACCTACTACACCCTCTCAGCATGTTTCTCCCACTTTAGCATTTAGGTCCCCTACCACAATTACTCTCTCATTTGGTTCAAAGTTTCCTATACATTCGCTTAACATCTCCCAAAATCTCTCTCTCTCCTCTACACTCCTCTCTTCTCCAGGTGCATACACGCTTATTATGACCCACTTTTCGCATCCGACCCTTATTTTAATCCTCATAATCCTTGAATTTACACATTTATATTCCCTCTTTTCCTTCCATAACTGATCCTTCAACATTATTGCTACCCCTTCCTTAGCTCTAACTCTCTCAGATACTCCTGACTTAATCCCATTTATTTCTCCCCACTGAAACTCGCCTACCCCCTTCAGCTTTGTTTCGCTTAGGGCCAGGACATCCAACTTCTTTTCATTCATAACATCGGCAATCATCTCTTTCTTATCATCCGCACTACATCCACGCACATTCAGACAACCCAATTTTATAAAGTTTTTCTTCTTCTCGTTTTTAGTAGATTTGTACAGGAGAAGGGGTTACTAGCCCATTGCTCCCGGCATGAATTTATCCAACCTAAATTTGAAACTACCCAAGGTCCTAGCTTCAATAACCCTACTAGGCAGACTGTTCCACTCATCAACTACCCTATTTCCAAACCAATACTTTCCTATATCCTTTCTAAATCTAAACTTATCCAACTTGAATCAATTATTGCGGGTTCTCTCTTGGAGAGATATCCTTAAGATCTTATTTATATCCCCTTTGTTAATGCCCACTTTCCACTTGTATACCTCGATTAGTTAGAGGTATGGGTTTAGGAATGGTGAATAATGAGGGTCAAAATATTGATTCAGGCTTTGACATCATAAATCTTAACAATAACAGTAATCGAGTAACACAGGGTAATAATAGTAACAGAAATTGTGTAAAACAAAAGCTGAATATGAAAAAGGTTCACAAGAAGATACATCTCAATGTATTTTACACTAACTGTCGAAGCGCCAGAAATAAAATTAACGAATTACGTTTGGTAGCATGTGCTGGGAACTTTGATGTCATTGCAATAACTGAAACATGGTATAATATAAAGAGTCGGGATATGATTGCTGAGTGTCATATTCAGGGGTTTAAGTTGTTCCATGTAGATATAATGGGAAAGGGGGTGGAGTTGCATTATATGTACGAGAAAATATAAATTGCTGCATAAAAACAGGCATAAAAATAGATGGATTATTAACAGAATCTGTTTGGGTAGAGTTTCTAGAAGGTCAAGAAAAACTGATTGTAGGTGTAATATACCGACCTCCAGGCTTGGATCACGATAGAGGAGACTTCTTTGGGACGAAATTGTTAGGGCTTCTAGACACAATAACGTAGTGATAGTAGGGATTTTAACTTTAGTCAAATTGACTGGACTTCTTTGACCGGTAATCTGGAGTCCAGTGACTTTATGGAAGTAGTTCAGGACTGTTTTCTGAAGCAGTGTGTGACGGAGCCTACCAGAGGTAATAATTTGCTCGACCTAGTCTTGTCAAATAAAGAAACCCTTGTAAATAATCTGGAGATCACTGAAGAGCTTGGCGCAAGTGATCACAAATCCATTACTTTTAATATTACCTGGGAGTACGAGAATAGGGATAATACGGTAAAAGTTCCTGATTTTCGTTCTGCCGACTATACTGGACTTAGAGAACACCTGTCTAATCTCGACTGGGGTAATCTAGCTAACGATTACGATGGGATCTGCGTTTATGATTTTTTCTTAATAATGTACAACGTGCACAGAGTATATTTATTCCCAGAGAGAATTTAGGTCAAATAATAACGATCCCAAATGGATTAACAGGAGGCTAAAACATCTATTAGGGAGAGAAAGAGGAATTTATAGGCGCATCAAAAGAGGAGATGTTAACCTTATTGACCAATATGTTCAGTTGAAAAGAGAAGTAAAAAAGGGATTAGAAAGGCTAAACGTGACTATGAGATTAAGGTTGCTAATGAATCAAAGACTAATCCAAAAGGGTTCTTTCAAGTGTATAGGACGAAGGTGAGGAAAAGGTAGGACCTCTGAAAATTGGGAATGGACAGCTGACGGATAACGAACTGGAAATGTGTTCTCTATTTAATGACTTTTTTTTGTCAGTCTTTACACAAGAAGACGTAAATGAGATTCCAGAAATTAACAATTATTCAGTTCCTGAAGAATTCAAGTTAACTAATATTACTGTCACGAGGGACATGGTTATCAAACAGATAGATAAACTGAAGCAAAATAAGTCCCCGGGACCCGACGAGTTGTTTTCCAGGGTACTTAAAGAATGCAAGATGGAACTTAGTCAGCCATTAACAATGTGTTTAATACGTCCATCCTAACTGGTATTGTGCCAGAGATGTGGAAGATAGCTAATGTAGTTCCTATATTCAAATCAGGGGATAAGTCAATTCCATCAAATTACCGTCCAATAAGCCTCACATCTATAGTAGGCAAATTATTAGAATCAATTATAGCTGATATTATTAGAAGTCACCTTGAAGAACATAATTTGATTAATGAATCTCAGCATGGGTTCACGAGAGGTCGTTCCTGCCTAACAAATTTACTGACGTTTTTCAATAAAACATTTGAGGCAGTAGACAGTGATAAAGAATATGATATAGTTTACTTGGATTTCAGTAAGGCCTTCGATAGAGTACCTCACAAGAGACTCTTAAGAAAGGTGGCAGCTCATGGTATAGGAGGTAAAGTTCTAGCATGGATAGAGGCATGGCTTACCAATAGAAAGCAGAGAGTTTCCATTAATGGGGTCAAATCTGAATGGGGATTAGTCACTAGTGGCGTTCCACAAGGATCAGTTTTAGGCCCATTGTTGTTCATAATTTACATAAATGACCTTGATGAAGGAATTGCAAGTGACATGAGTAAATTTGCTGATGATACAAAAATAGGCCGTATGATTCATTCTGAGGAGGATACCAGTGAACTCCAGGAGGATTTGGACAAATTAATGTCTTGGTCTGAAAAGTGGCAGATGAAGTTCAATGTGGACAAGTGTAAGGTACTAGTCCTTGGTAATGAAAATATCCCTCGAATTTATAAACTAGGTGAAGTAGAGCTTGATCATACAGAATGTGAAAAAGACTTGGGAGTCATGGTAAGCAGGAATCTAAAGCCAAGACAACAGTGCCTAAGTGTGCGCAATAAGGCTAACAGATTACTAGGATTTATTTCAAGAAGTATAAGCAACAGAAGTCCAAAAGTTATTTTACAGCTCTATACATCACTAGTGAGACCTCATTTGGATTATGCAGCTCAGTTTTGGTCTCCTTACTACAGGATGGATATAGATTCATTGGAGAACATACAAAGAAGAATGACTAAAATGATTTACAGTATAAGAAATCTCCCGTATGAAGATAGACTTAGAGCGTTGAATCTCCACTCTCTGGAGAGACGTAGAATGAGGAGATATCATCGAGGTGTACAAGTGGATGATGGGCATAAACAAAGGAGATATTAATATAATACTGAGGATATCGAACCAAGTAAGAACCAGAAATAACGGATTTAAATTGGATAAATTTAGATTTAGAAAGGACATAGGCAAGTACTGGTTTTCGAACAGAGTTGTAGATGCGTGGAACAATCTTCCGAGTACTGTGATAGAGGCTAGGACCTTGGGTGGCTTTAAAAAGAGATTGGACAAATATATGAGTGGGAGGGGCTGGGTTTGATTGTGTCGTGAGTACGGGAATAAATTCTTAGGTAGTGGTGGTTTTGATAAGGACCTGCCTTGTATGGGCCAGTAGGCCTTCTGCAGTGTTCCTCCATTCTTATGTTCTTATGTTCTTATGATCATGTCTCCCCTCATTCTTCGTCTTACAAGTGAATGTAATTTTAGGGTCTTCAATCTTTCTTCATACGGAAGATTTCTAATGCTATGTATTAATTTAGTCATTCTACCTGAATGTTTTCTAACGAATTAATATCCATTCTGTAATATGGAGACAGACTGAGCTGCGTAATCTAGGTGAGGCCTTACTAATGATGTATAAAGCTGTAATATAACCTCTGGACTTCTGTTGCTTACACTTCTTGATATAAATCCCAGTAATCTATTTGCCTTATTACGTACGCTTAGGCATTGCTGTCTTGGTTTAAGGTTGCTGCTTACCATAACCCCCAAGTCCTTTCAATCTGTATGGCTAAGTTCTACGTTATTTAACTTATAAGTGCTTGGGTTATGGACACTCCCGAGCTTCAGAACCTTGCATTTATCTACATTGAACTGCATCTGCCACTTTTCTGACCACGAATTGAAGTTTGTCTAAATCTCCTGAAGTTCTGACATCTACGTTTGAATCAATTATCCTACCTATCTTCGTGTGTCGCGAATTTGCTCATATCACTAGTAATTCCCTCATCAAGGTCATTGATATATATTATAAACAACAATGGCCAAGACTGATCCTGTGGAAGCACACTTGTTACAGTCCCCATCGGATTTAACCCCATTTATGCACACTCTCTGCTTCCTATTGGTGAGCCATGACTCGATCCATGACAGCACTTTTCCCCAATGCCATGAGCTGCCACTTTCCTTAACAGTCTCTGGTGCGGTACTCTATCAAAAGCCTTACTAAAGTCTAAATAAACAATATCGAATTCTTTATCGTGATCAACAGCCTCAAAAGCTTACGAAAGTTAATAAATTAGTTAGGCAGGAACGGCCCTCGTGAATCCATGCTGAGTATCATTAATCAAATTATGTTATCAGATGGCTTCTAATAATATCAGCTATAATTGACTCTAGTAATTTGCCTACAATTGAGGTCAGGCTTATTGGGCGGTAATTTGACGGTAGTGACTTGTCCCCTGCTTTAAAAATAGGAATTACATTAGCCATCTTCCACATATCAGACACTACACCTGTTTGAAGAGATAAATTAAAAATGTTAGATATTGGTTCACAGAGTTCCATTTTGCATTCCATAAGAACCCTTGCAAAAAGCTCATCAGGACCCGGTGATTTATTTTGTTTCAGTCGGTCTACTTGTTTCATAACCATTTCACTAGTGACTGTGATATTACATAATTTATCTTCTTCAGGGGCACTATAAAAATTAATTACTGGGATATTATTAGTGTCTTCCTGTGTGAAAACCAAGAGAAAATAATTATTCAAAATAGAGCACATATCATTCTCCCTGTCAGTAAGATACCCAGAGTTATTTTTAAGGGGACCTATCTTATCTCTAACTTTTGTTCTATAAACCTGGAAAAAACTTTTTGGGTTAGTTTTTGAATCCCTAGCAACTTTAATTTCATAGTCCCATTTATGTTTTCTTATACCCTTTTTAACGTCCCTATTAATGTCAGTATACTGATTTATAAGATGACCCTCACCTCTATTTATGCGCCTATAAATTCCTTTCTTCTGCCCTAAAAGATATTTAAGCCTATTTTTCATTTATTTTGGGTCATTTCTACTTGATCTAATTTCTTTATATGGGATAAATGTTCTTTGGGCTGCCTGTATAGTGTTAAGAAAGCTGTCATATTGATAGCTCTCTTCGTTACCCCTGTCCACAGTTGATAAGTGTTCTTTAAGCCCATTATAATCTGCTAAGCAAAAGTCTGGGACTGTTACTGAATTATCCCTACTATCATACATCCATTCCAGACTTGTGGTCGCTTGTGCCGAGTTCCTCTGTAATTTCTAAATTATTAACAAGGGATTCCTTGTTTGCCAGAACCAAGTCAAATAGGTTATTTCCCCTTGTAGGTTCTGTTACAAACTGCTTCAAAAAACAATCTTGAACTACTTCTAAAAAGTCGTTTGATTCTAAATTACCTGTCAAGAAATTCCAATCAATCTGACTAAAGTTAAAATCCCCTAGAATCACTTATGTTATCATGCCTTGTGGCCTTAACAATTTCCTCCCAAAGTAGTTTCCCTTGTTCCCTATTTAAGTTTGGAGGATGGTATATCACGCCTAAAATCAATTTTTCACACCCCTCTAAAAATTCTATCCAGACAGACTCTGTATGTATTATTTCAGACTTTATACCCGTTTTTATGCAACAATTTAAATGATCACGGACATAGAGTGGCACCCCACCCTACTTCCCGATACTTCTGTCTACTTGGAACAATTTAAAACCCTGAATGTGACATTCAGCAGGCATGTCCCGATTTTTCATATTAAACCACGTCTCAGTTAATGCAAAAAAAAAAAAAAAAAAAAATATTACTTGCACTTGCAACTAATCTCAATTCATCCATCTTATTTCTCGCACTACAACTATTAGTATAAAAAATGTTCAGAAAACCTCCCTTCTCTTTACTCTTCTTGTTCATTTCTGTTTTTCCACTATACCTATTGCTGTCCTTGTCACTTAGTGCCACTGACTCTCCAATATCCACCTTATTCTGCCTCTTACTAGTTCCCCTAAAATTCATAACATTACTACACTGGGACTTCACTGTTTCCCCCCCATAACCCATACCTCTAACTTTTTCTAGTTTAAAGCCCTAACAGCTCCCTCCACTGCAGTTTACCAGGGCCCCCACCCCAGACCTAGATAAGTGAACCCCATTCCTGGCATACATGTCATTTCTGCCATAGAAGAGGTCCCAGTTGTCAATGAATGTTACTACATTTTCCTTACAGTATTTGTCCAGCCAGCAATTGACACCAATTGCCCTGGACAACCATTCATTTCCAACTCCCCTCCTTGGCAAAATACCACATATGACAGGGTTCCCACCCTTCTTCCTAATTCTGTCTATTGCTGACCTATAGCTGCTAATCAGCTCCTCACTCCTACGCCTGCCATCATCGTTGCCTCCAGCACTGAGACAGATAATAGGATTGCTCCCATTACCTCTCATGATGTCGTCCAGACGGGTAACAATATCCTTCATCCCAGCCCCAGGATATCACACCCTCTGCCTCCTCTTCCTATCTTAAGACAAAATTCCCTATCCATAAACCTAATCTGACTGTCCCTAACTAAAACAATGTTCTTACCTCCACTGGCGGTGTGCATGACATTCTCGACGGTCTTTGTAGAGATGGTCTTCGCTGGGATGTCTTCACATTCGTCTGATAACAAGGATAAAGAGTTCCTGGTTTTCACAGCAGTCTTCTGGACCTTCTTCAACTTCAGCTTCGTCCCTTCAGATCCGACTAGCATCCATTGGTCTGATCATCGGCGACATTGTTCCGGGGATAATCCTTGCATATACCCTTGAAACGTTGAATTTATCTTCTAGCGTCCGTTAATTCCACCTTAAGTTGGAGATATAGCTGCTCGTAGTCGAGGGAAACCATCATCCAATCTCAGGTAGCTAAGAACGGAGAGCACAGTAGAAAAGTCTTCACAGAGCAAAGATGGTTCAGTCCACAGAGAGTACACTAGACACGTCCTCACTGAGCTAAGTACACGTCACCTCTCTTCAAACAAGTGTAGTTTCTGATATGTGGTAGATGGCTAATGTAATTCCTATTTTTAAAGTAGTTGACAAGTCACTACTATCAAATTACCGCCCAATAAGCCTGACCTCAATTGTTGGCAAATTACTAGAGTCAATTATAGCTGATATTATTTGAAGCCATCTAGATAACCATAATTTGATTAATGATACTCAGCATGGATTCACGAGGGGCCGTTCCTGCCTATCTAATTTATTAACCTTCTTTAGTAAAGTTTTTGAAGCTGTTGATCATGATAAAGAATTCGATATTGTGTATTTAGACTTCAGTAAGGCTTTTGATAGAGTATCGCACCAGAGACTGTTAAAAAAAGTGGCAGCTCATGGCAATGGGGAAAACGTGCTGTCATGGCTCACCAATAGAAAGCAGAGAGTGTGCATAAATGGGGTTAAATCCGAATGGGGACTTGTAACAAGTGGTGTTCCACAGGGATCAGTCTTAGGCCCTTTGTTATATATAATATATATCGATGACCTTGACGAGGGAATTACTAGCGATATGAGCAAATTCGCCGACGACGCGAAGATAGGTAGGATAATTGATTCAAACATAGATGTCATGGAACTACAGGAAGATTTAGACAAACTTAATTCGTGATCAGAAAAGTGGCAGATGCAGTTCAATGATGACAAATGCAAGGTTCTGAAGCTCGGGAGTGTCCATAACCCAAGCACTTATAAGTTAAATAACGTAGAACTTAGCCATACAGATTGCGAAAAATTACTTGGAGGTTATGGTAAGCAGCAACCTTAAACCAAGACAGCAATGCCTAAGCATTTGTAATAAGGCAAACAGATTACTGGGATTTATATCAAGAAGTGTAAGCAACAGAAGTTCATAGGTTATATTACAGCTTTATACATCATTAGTAAGGCCTCACCTAGATTACGCAGCTCAGTTCTGGTCTCCATATTACAAAATGGTCATAAATTCGTTAGATAACATTCAGCGTAGAATGACTAAATTAATACATAGCATTAGAAATCTTCCGTATGAAGATAGATTGGAGACCCTTAAATTACATTCACTTGTAAGACGAAGAATGAGGTGAGACATGATCGAGGTATACAAGTGGAAATTGGGTATTAACAAAGGGGATATAAATAAAGTCTTGAGGATATCTCTCCAAGAGAGAACCCACAATAATGGATTCAAGTTAGATAAGTTTAGATTTAGAAAGGATATAGAAAAGTATTGGTTTGGAAATAGGGTAGTTGATGAGTGGAACAGTCTGCCTAGTAGGGTTATTGAAGCTAAGACCTTGGGTAGTTTCAAATTTAGGTTGGATAAATTCATGAGTGAGAGGGGTTGGATTTGAGTGGGACTTGCACATGAGTAAATTATCAAAGCTTATTTTTTGGGTAGCATTGAAAATTGGGTTGAGCTAATATTCTGTTAGTGGGATGGATTGTGAAGGACCTGCCTAGTATGGGCCAACAGGCCTGCTGCAGTGTTCCTCCTTTCTTATGTTCTCACAACAGGAGGACTACTATTAATCCACTTGTTTTCCTCTGTCAATCGCTGTATCTCAAGCTTCGCTACCCTCAGTTCCTCCTTAAGCTGCCGGTAAAGTTGTTCAATGGAGGGCATCTTGGTTCAGTACACAGGGAGTACACTAGACACGTCCTCACTGAGTTGAGTACAGGTCACCACTGAGTTAAGTACAGGTCACCACTGAGTTAAGTACAGGTCACCACTGAGTTAAGTACAGGTCACCACTGAGTTAAGTACATGTCACCACTGAATTAAGTACAGGTCACTACTGGGTTAAGTACAGGTCACCACTGAGTTAAGTACAGGTCACCACTGAGTTAAATACTGGTCACCACTGGGTTAAGTACAGGTCACCACTGAGTTAAGTACAGGTCACCACTGAGTTAAGTTCAGGCCACCACTGAGTTAAGTACAGGTCATTACTGAGTTAAGTACAGGTCACCACTGAGTTAAGTTCAGGTCACCACTGAGTTAAGTACAGGTCACCACTGAGTTAAGTACAGGTCACCCACTTCCTCTAAGCAGTGACGCGAGACATACCACCTGCACTGCCTCCACCCACTTCCTCTAATTTGTGACCCTAGATACACCACCTGCACTGCCTCCACCCACTTCCTCTAAGTACAGGTCACCACTGAGTTAAGTACAGGTCACAACTCGTGATGAAGAATTCGACATGTGCAGCATTTGGGTATTTTTATTTGTAGACGTATCGCCATCCAGTAGCTTTATCAATACAATTCAAGGGCATTATGTGAAGACTGTAGAACTATATACAGAGGACGAGGTAATCAGTCCCTCAGCCTTGGATGAGCACCGCACTCTTGAAGAATCTGAAGCACAGGCAGGAAGAATCGACACCAATAAATCGAAGTGGAAAGACAGCGTCCGGGAGCAAGAGTTTTATTACCTTAGATGCAAATTAGTACAACTAGGCGAGTACATATATTTTTACACATAGAGACAATCTCTTACACATACGTTGTCTCATACATTCTCTTTCGACTTCTCTCAACACTTTCTTCTCGCACCAGTCGCCGTTTCCTGACTCGATTATGTTCTGTCGGCTTGAAGAAAAGAGACAGACGCCATTTCCGTTGTAATTTTTTTCGTCTGGAGGAATATTTTTCAATGTCATGTTCTGCAGCGTCTCTTGTTGGAGCGGGAGAGGAACCAGTTATCTGATGGTACGACACTCTTCTCACCTCCACCATAGAGATCTTTTATTAATTTTGATGATACTCTCGTTTCCACAGAACACGCACGCATGCAAGCACGCACACATACAGACACAGACACACACAGACACACACAGACACAGACACACACAGACACAGACAGACAGACAGACAGACAGACAGACAGACACACACACACACACACACACACACACACACACACACCCAGTAGCGGCCAGTTGAAGAGGCGGGGCCAGGAGCTTTGACTCGACCCCTGCAACCACAACTAAGTGAGTACAACTAGGTGAGTACACACAAAAGGAGGAAAGAGAGATGGACAGGAGAACCCAGACTCAGGAGGAAGCTCAAATACCTTCAAATGTCCCCCAACCTGGACAACCCCAATGCAGCCAAACAATCTAACCCAAAACACACATGCCAAACCCAATGCTTCCACTCACCTCATTACAAACTCCACCTTCACACCAACCACCCATAGTTCCTCATCAGGTCTCCCACTTTCCCAACCCCAACGTACCCCCCAGACTATGGTTTTAGAAAAGAAGTTGAAGGTTTGGTATACACATGCAGATGGTATAACAAATAAATGTGAGGAGTGGCATGAAAGAATAAAGGAGACATCCCCAGACATAATAGCACTTACAGAAACGAAACTCACCAGGATGATAACAGATGCAATCTTTCCACCTGGATATCAAATCCTCAGGAAAGATAGAGGGAGCAGAGGGGGAGGAGGAGTTGCACTGCTCATTAAGAACAGGTCGGGATTTGAGGAAGTGGAAGGAATGGATGGAATGGGCGAAAGGGACTACATAGTAGGAACAATCCAGTCTGATGGCCATAATGCGGTAATTGCTGTAATGTACAACCCGCCACAGAACTGCAGGAGGCCAAGAGAAGAATACGACGAGAGCAACAGAGCAATGGTAGACACACTAGCCGAGGTGGCCAGAAGAGCCCACACAGGGAGAGCAAAGTTGCTAGTTATGGGTGATTTCAATCACAAAGAGATTGATTGGAAAAACCTGGAGCCCCACGGGGGTCCTGAATAATGGAGAGCCAAGATGATGGATGTGGTACTGGAAAACCTCATGCATCAACATGTTAGAGACACTACCAGAGAGAGAGGTGAGGATGATCCAGCAAGACTGGACCTAGTATTCACCTTAGTAGTTCGGACATCGAGGATATCACGTATGAAAGGCCCCTTGGAGCTAGTGATCATTTCGTTCTGTGTTTTGATTATATAGTTGAGCTACAAGTGGAGAGGGGAGCAGGAATAGGAAGGGAGAAACGAAACTACAAAAGGGGGACTACACAGGCATGAGGAACTTCCTACAAGACGTTCAGTGGGAGAGAGAATTGGCAGGAAAAACAGTAAAATATATGATGGAATATATGACAACCAAATGCAAAGAGGCAGAGGAGAGGTTTGTCCCCAAGGAAAACAGAAGTAATGGGAAGACCAGAACGAGTCCTTGGTTCACCCAAAGGTGTAGGGAGGCAAAAATTAAGTGCACTAGAGAATGGAAAAAGTACAGAAGACAAAGGACCCTGGAAATAAAGAGATTAGCTGAAGAGCAAGAAACGAATATGCACAGGTAAGAAGGAAGGCTAGCGACAATACAAAAATGATATAGCATCAAAAGTCAAGTCTGACCCGAAGCTGTTGCATAGCCACATCAGGAGGAAAACAACAGTCAAGGACCAGGTAATCAGGCTGAGGAAGAAAGGTGGGGAGTTCACAAGAAACGACCAAGATGTATGTGAGGAGCTCAATATGAGATTTAAAGAAGTCTTTACAGAGGAGACAGGAAGGACTCCAGGAATTCAGAATAGGGAGGTATACCAACAAGTGCTGGATGAAATACACACAACCGAGGAGGAAGTGAAGAAGCTGCTATGTGAACTCGATACCTCAAAAGCGGTGGAACCTGACAACACTTCTCCGTGGGTCCTTAGAGAGGGAGCAGAGATCTTGAGTGTGCCACTAACAAAAATCTTCAACACATCCATTGAAACTGGGCAACTACCTGAGGTGTGGAAGATGGCAAATGTAGTCCCAATTATTAAGAAAGGAGACAGATATGAGGCATTAAATTACAGACGTGTATAGTATGCAAATTCATGGAGATCATCAGGAGGAGAGTGGTGGAGCACCTAGAAAGACACAAGCTTATAAACGACAACCAGCACGGTTTCAGGGAAGGAAAATCCTGTGTCACAAACCTACTGGAGTTTTATGACAAGGTAACAGAAGTAAGACACGAGAAAGAGGGATGGATAGACTGCTTTTTCTTGGACCGTAAGAAGGCGTTCGACACAGTTCCTCACAAGAGGTTAATGCAAAAGCTAGAGGATCAGGCACACGTAACAGGAAAGGCACTACAATGGATCAGAGAATATCTGACAGGGAAGCAACAACGAGTCATGGTACGTGACGAGGTGTTAGAGTGGGCACCTGTGACGAGTGGGGTTCCACAAAAGTCAGTCCTGGGACCGGTACTGTTTTTGGTATATGTGAATGACATAACGGAAGGGATAGACTCAGAAGTGTCCCTGTTTGCAGATGATGTGAAGTTAATGAGAAGAATTAAATCAGTCGAGGATCAGGCAGGACTACAAAGAGACGTAGACAGGCTACAAACCTGGCCCAGTAACTGGCTCCTTGAATTTAACCCTGCCAAATGTAAAGTCATGAAAATCGGGGAAGGGCAAAGAAGACCGCAGACAGAGTATAGTCTAGGTGGCCAAAGACTGCAAACCTCACTCAAGGAAAAAGATCTTGGGGTGAGTATAATACCGAGCACATCTCCTGAGGCACACATTAATCAGATAACTGCTGCAGCATACGGGCGGCTGGCAAACCTATGAATAGCGTTCCAATACCTCACTAAGGAATCGTTCAAGATTCTGTACACCATATACGTCAGGCCCATACTGGAGTATGCAGCACCAGTTTGGAACCCACACCTGGTCAAGCATGTCAAGAAACTAGAGAAAGTGCAAAGGTTTGCAACAAGACTAGTCCCAGAGCTAAGGGGATTGTCCTACGAAGAAAGGTTAAGGAAAATCGGCCTGACGACACTAGAGGATAGGAGGGTTAGGGGAGACATGATAACGATATATAAAATACTGCGAGGAATAGATAAGGTGGACAGAGACAAGATGTTCCAGAGATGGGACACAGAAACAAGGGGTCACAATTGGAAGTTGAAGACTCCTATGAGTCAAAGAGATGTTAGGAAGTATTTCTTCAGTCATAGAGTTGTCAGGAAGTAAAATAGCCTAGAAAGTGACGTAGTGGAGGCAGGAACCATACATAGTTTTAAGACGAGGTTTGATAAAGTTCTTGGAGCAGGAAGAGAGAGGACCTAGTAGCAATCAGTGAAGAGGCGGGGCCAGGAGCTATGAATCGACCCCTGCAACCACAAATAGGTGAGTACACACACACAGACACACACAAACACACACACACAGAGTGGGCGCCTGTAACGAGCGGGGTGCCACAGGGATCAGTCCTACGACCGGTGCTGTTTCTGGTATTTGTGAACGACATGACGGAAGGAATAGACTCCGAAGTGTCCCTGTTTGCAGATGATGTGAAGTTGATGAGAAGAATTCAATCGGACGAGGACTAGGCAGAACTACAGAGGGATCTGGACAGGCTGCAGGCCTGGTCCAACAACTGGCTCCTGGAATTCAACCCCTCCAAGTGCAAAGTCATGAAGATTGGGGAAGGACAAAGAAGACCACAGACGGAGTACAGTCTAGGGGGCCAGAGCTTACAAACCTCACTCAAGGAAAAGGATCTTGGGGTGAGTATAACACCAGGCATACATAAACCAAATAACTGCTGCAGCATACGGACGCCTGACAAACCTAAGAACAGCATTCCGACATCTTAATAAGGAGTCATTCAGGACCCTGTACACTGTGTACGTTAGGCCCATACTGGAGTATGCAGCGCCAGTTTGGAACCCTCACCTAGCCAAGCATGAAAGGAAACTAGAGAAAGTGCAAAGGTTTGCAACAAGACTAGTCCCGAAGCTAAGGGGTATGTCCTACGAGGTAAATAAATGGTATAAAATACCGACACAATGGAAAAATAAACACAAACAGTATAATGTTATCCTTTATTAACAACGTTTCACCCACGCAGTGGGCTTTATCGAGTCACAAACAGATCTACCTGGATAAAAGATACATGAGTATTTATAGGATTTAGTCAGGTGGAGAATGCTGGGTCAGGTGGAGAATGCTGCATGTGACAATCTTCAGAGTAGGGTGATGGAGTCTAAAACCTTGGGTAGCTTTAAAAAAGAGATTGGATAAGTATATGGGTAGACCTGCAGTGTGTCATTCTTAAGTTCTTATGTGGGATAGCGATGAAGAAGTTTCTTGGCAATAGGTTCAGCTATGTTGTATAAGCCGTTGTTCTGGTTGAAGTTGCTGGATATGCAGATAAGTGATGATTCCAGGATTCTTCGGTATTGAGTGTTGTCTTCTCTGGCGATGAGTCTTGCGTTTCTGTAGTTGATTAAATGGTTGTGTGAATGTCGGTGTTGAACACAGGCATTCCTTGAGTCGTCAGATCTGCCTGCGTACTGGTGTTCTGAAATACGTGTCTGGAGGACTCTGGATGTTTCGCCGACGTATAATTTGCTGCAGTCATTACAAGGAATTGTGTATACCCCTGCAGTGGATTGAAGCTTGTCCTGTCTGTTACTGGTAATGTCTTTGATGGTGGTGGATGTGGAGGTAGATACTCGGAATGAGGTATTGGAAAAAATGTTGGAAACGTGTTTGGCAATGGAGTTGGTGGGGAGGACTATGTATCGTTTCTCAGCAGTGTCTTCTCTGGGTGTGTTGAAGATGTTTAATGCCCGTCGTCTGCAGTCTCTAATGAAGTGACGAGGATAGTGAAGTTTAGAAAAAACTTGCTCAATAAAGGAGCATTCTTCCTGCAGATTCTGAGTGCGCGTAGGAAAAAGCCTATAATTAAACCACGTTTAGTTTTGGTGTCGTGGTGAGAGTAGAAGTGGAGAAGATCGTGTTGGTTGGTAGGTTTTCGATAGACTTTAAAACGAAGTTCATGGTCAGCTTTGCAGAGAAGAACATCAAGGAAAGGAAGAGTGTTGTCGACTTCTTCTTCTAGTGTAAACTGGATTGATGGCTCGACCTGGTTGAGCTTGTGTTGGAGAGCTTGAACGTTGAAGCGTCTGGGAGTTATGATGAGAATGTCGTCAACATAACGGAGCCAGGTGACGGAAGAGGGAATAATAGTGGAAAATCGCTCGGTTTCCAGATGTTCCATATATAGGTTCGCAAGGACGGCACTAAGTGGCGATCACATGGGTAGTCCAAAAGTTTGCTGAAAGAGCTGATTTTCGAAAGAGAAACATGTAAAGCCCACACATAGTTCAACAAGGTCGATGAAATCGCTGGCTGGAAGAGTAAGATCAAGCGAGTCGTCAATTTTCCTGCTCAAGAGATCGATAGCTTGTGTAGTAGGTACTTTGGTGAATAAGGATGTTACATCAAGGCTGGAGAGTTTCTTGTTCCTGATGTTGATGTTGCGAATGAGATTGAGAAGTGTTTGAGATGTGCTGGACAACTCAGTGACTGAAGAAATAATTCCTAAACATCCCTGTGACTTATCTGAGTTTTCAGCTTCCAGTTGTGACCCCTTGTTGCTGTGTCCCATTTCTGAAACATTCTGTTTGTGACTCGATAAAGCCCACTGCGTGGGAGAAACGTTGTCAATAAATGACCACATTATACAGCTTATGTGTTTATTTTTCTATGTCCTTCGAAGAGAGGTTACGGGAAATCGACCTGACGACACTGGAAGACAGAAGAGATAGAGGGGATATGATAACAACATATAAAATACTGAGAGGAATAGACAAGGTGGACAGAGACAGAATGTTACAGAGATGGGACACAGCAACAAGGGGTCACAGTTGGAAGTTGAAGACTCAGATGAACCACAGGGATGTTAGGAAGTATTTCTTCAGTCACAGAGTTGTCAGGAAGTGGAATAGTCTGGGAAGTGATGAAGTGGAGGCAGGATCCATACATAGCTTTAAGGAGAGGTATGATAAAGCTCATGGAGCGGGTAGAGTGACCGAGTAGCGGCCAGTGAAGAGGCGGGGCCAGGAGCTGTGAATCGACCCTTGCAACCACAACTAGATGAGTACAGACACACACAGTAACAGACACACACAGACACAGACACAGACACAGGCACACACACACACATACACACAAAAGATATAGTGGAGGCAGGAACCATACATAGTTTTAAGACAAGGTATGATAAAGCTCATGGAGCAGGGAGAGCAGAGACCTGAAATCTTGCATGTTTATGAGACAGAAAAAAAGACACCAGCAATCCTACCATCATGTAAAACAATTACAGGCTTTCGTTTTACACTCACTTGGCAGGACGGTAGTACCTCCCTGGGCGGTTGCTGTCTACCAACCTACTACCTAGGATATATATATATATATATATATATATATATATATATATATATATATATATCTTTGTGGAGTGGGGCTATTGCATTATTTTTTTTATATACACCGAGATATGTATATCGCTCAGTGTATGTACAATAAAAGGTGTATATTTCATTATATAATAAGCCGAGAGATGCATGTCTCAGTGTATATACACATCGTGAGATGTATGTTTCTGTGAATATTCACTGACAGTTTTCTTTAATCCACATTTTAAGGTTTAAAATGTTCTTGATTGGTGGTTACACGAGGCCTGAATGACCCTCGTGTAGTTGATAGGCTTTATAGTTAATCCAATTAACAAATCAATGAACACAGTTTGTATATATTCTGAGGAGTATAACCTACTTGATGTGTATGCAGTGAGAGCAAAAGCACATTTATGCTTTTGATTTTTTTTCTATATTCCCTATTCTATGGTAGTGAATAATCCGTGGTGCACGGAGCCTTAGTGATTCTTATGAAGTCGATAGGTTCTAAACCTGGTCCGAAGTAAGTTATTGCGAACTAATTCGTAATAAAATGATATCTGGAAGGATTATTGAGAAAGTATTCCTAAATAACACAAACATCTTGACTAATGCCATCATGCGATGTGGACTGTTACCGACATCCTGAAAAAATTGCTCTGGTTACGGGTTTTCGTGTTTTTTTTAGTTAACCGTAGATGTTGGAGGATGTCATTAAATAAGAAGGTGAATAGTTCAAATTTCTGCACATAACGTATTTGAATTTCAGTGAAAATACATTTATTATTTCCACAAGAGCAATTGTCTCCTTCAAATTTTACGTCTGGTGGTACCTTGTCCAGACTACTTATGAGGTGATGATTTTTTTATGTGATGTAAATGGTTTAGATGATTATTATTATAGTCAAAACTAGGCGCTAGACCCAAGAGGGTCATAATAACGCTGGTAAATGCTTTAAAAGACCATAAAGTTTGAAGAATGAGAGACTTGTGCAGTATTTGGGAATCTTTACTGAGGAAACGTCTCGCCAGCCAGTGGCTTCTTCAGTCCAGTACAGAGATGAACGGTGGAAGATGAGAAGAAGTTTGAGGTGATCAGTCCCTCAGCCTGGGGTTTGTGTATTCAGTCCATCAATCTTGAGAGAAGTTCATCATATGCTCCGAGAATATGCTATCTTTTTCTCAAGATTGATGGGATGAACACATCGACTCCAGGCTGAGGGACTGATCACCTAAAACTCCTCATCTTCCACCGTGCTTCTTCTGTGCTAGACTGAAGAAGCCACTGGTTGGTGAAACGTTTTCTCAATAAAGATTCCCAAATGCTGCACAAGTGTCTCATGCAGCAAGACTTTTTTTATGAAAATTTCAGTTTCTTCCGAAGTTATTTGATATTAATAGTTGCATGTAAAACTGTTGAATCATGTTCAGTGGCTTAGTGAACACTAGGCTCATTATTGAAAGCTCATTCATTCATGTGTTTCAGTAGCATCGTTAGGTGTCCCCCAAGGAGAACCTTTAAGTAGCTGCCTTAAATATTTTCCTTCGTCCATCTTACCGTTTTTATTTCTCCCATAACACGAAAACGTCTCATCCGATCGGCTTCACATTTTCAGCGCTGATGTACAGTAACTAGGACACGAGTCTATGAACAGTGGGCATTTACAAGTGACCAGAGTTGTTGAACCCAGTCCCAGCATCCTGGAATGGCTGAGACAACTCCCAGCATCCTGGAATGGCTGAGACAATTCCCAGCATCCTGGAAAGGCTGAGATAACTCCCAGCATCCTGGAATGGCTGAGATAACTCCCAGCATCCTGGAATGGCTGAGATAACTCCCAGCATCGTGGAATGGCTGAGATAACTCCCAGCATCGTGGAATGGCTGAAATAACTCCCAGCATCGTGGAATGGCTGAGATAACTCCCAGCATCCTGGAATGGCTGAGATAACTCCCAGCATCCTGGAATGGCTGAGACAACTCACAGCATCCTGGAATGGCTGAGCTAACTCTTAGCATCCTGGAATGGCTGAGACAACTTCCAGCATCCTGGAATGGCTGAGACAACTCACAGCATCCTGGAATGGCTGAGACAACTCCCAGCATCCTGGAATGGCTGAGATAACTCCCAGCATCGTGGAATGGCTGAGACAACTCCCAGCATCCTGGAATGGCTGAGCTAACTCCCAGCATCCTGGAATGTCTGAGACAACTTGCAACTACCTCTGGCGTAGCTTCAAACGTCCGGAAAAGTTGACTCCTAATTCAATAAAGAACGAAAAAGACAAAATACCGTGACTGGAACAATACACAACTAACCATGAGAGAGAGAAGCTTACGACGACGTTTACGTCAGACTGGTCGTCTTAAGCTTCTTGTTCCTATGTTTGGGTTAGTTGTGTATTGTCGTAATTCAATAACCTGCAGAGGGTGAACTGCCAAATTTATGTATAAAACTGAATGAAATTTTGATTCCCATTTAATCACGTTAAAAATATTTGTCTACCTCTTGAGAATGGCTTCAGTATTTAATGTCTGATGCATCTTCCAGCAAGGATAGTGCCCATTAAGTTTAGTTTGTGTGTGGGCAAATTCCTCAATGAACTGTTTTTATTTTTTATAAAACTTGTAACGGTTGGAATCCGTGCAATAACTGGAGAATGCTTCTATTGATCGGCTTCAATATTTCAGCTTTCCAGAGAATAAAATTTGGGTTGTTACTGGACTAAATAAATCTCAATTTGCCAGTTTTAATATATAAATAGTGATATTAATTTCCATTAGCTAACAAAAGAATACTTCATCGTATCGGCTTCAACGTACTATAGCTCATACATTTCACCAGAAGAATGACATACTATAAATTTAGTTTAAGTGTAAATTTGAAATTTTGATGAAATTATTAAAAAAATGGAATTGTTGGATTCAGAGTAATTACTGGAGAATGCCTTTTCTAATAGCCTTCAAACTTTCATTATTGGTGGACTTTATTTAATGAAAGCTGGCTTTCATTTTTTAAGCTATGTGCATTTTAAATTGTCAATTTAATTAAATCGGTTTCCACGTAATTTAACTATCCAAACTACAATGTTAAGCTAGGTACTGAAAGATAACAGTTCGAATGATAACAAATTCCCACTCTAGACAACATACTCCACCTATATTCAAAAGTCTGAACTTACTCACCATACAAGACATCCATACTTTTTACAATGCCTATTACATACATAAAACACTAAACTCAAATATTAACCCACAACTCAAAATTCTCCTAACCAACCTTAACAGGACACATGACCATAACACAAGACACAGATCACTATTCGATGTTCCCCGCGTCCACCTCACACTATGCAAAAACGCAATGCACATCAAAGGCCCAAAAATTTGGAATTTATTACCTATGATTACCAAAGAAACCCGGTCTGTACATCAATTAAAAACTCTGCTAAAAAAACACCTACTCGCCCAAAACTAAATACCCACTACTTTACATTACCTACAAAGTTATTAAATAACTTTACACTGACTCAAAATAACATTATTCACTGTGTTACTCCCCAAGCCTCAAAACCCCTTATATAATTGCTCAAAGAAAAATAATTTATCAAACATAATCTAGTACAAATGTTGAAACTTATACTTCATAATGTATATGCCATGTTATATCTTATAATGTATAAACCACCTAATATAAAGAAATCCATCCTCATATACCCCTGTGCTCCTTGTAACTCATCTAATGACCATATAAACTGTTATTGCAAAACAAATTATTGATTTAATTTGTTTAATTTGATTTAATAATTCTATTATGTAGACATATAAAACTGTAAATTATTCAAAATTATAAAACTATTGTTTCAAAAATGTCATGTTCAAATTATGTTCAAATTTCATAGCTTAAATACTCACTATACTTATATTGTAAACTGTCTACTATAATTCTTACCATTTAGCCTCAAAACCCCTTACTTAATTGCTCAAAGAAAAATAGTTTATCAAATATAATCTAGTACAAATGTTGAAACTTATACCTCATATATCTTTATGTACCCTTGTGCTCCTTGTAACTCATGTAATGACCATATAATTTGTTATTGCAACACAAATTACTGATTTAATTTGTTTAATCTGATTTAATTAATTTTATAATGAAGACAAAAGTATAAAACTCTGTTTCAAAAATGTCATGTCTAAACTATGTTCAAATTTCATAGCTTAAATACTCAACTATACTCATATTGTAAACTATTTACTAAAATTCTTACCATTTAGTTTTAAGTTAATTTTAAGTCTGCCCAAAATGCCCTGCATATTAGGGGCTTTTGGCATATACACCTCATAACCCATTGTAATTCTTTGTATCATGTCCAAATAAACTATTATTATTATTATTATTATTATTATTATTATTATTATTATTATTATTATTATTATAAAGATGTGCGGTAGCAAGACAGGTGTCCCTCGACCAGTCTCCTGGTGGTGGTGGTGACGGCTCAGGCGTCTCTCTACCCTCACATAACACCTCCCAACTTGTAACTCTTCCCTCTGTTTATTAGTTTCGTCTGGAATGGAAAAAAAATAGTTTTTACACATATTTTGATCAGTTCCCAAATTTCAACACCCGTGTATGGAACTTCGAAGGTTGGTATTTTTAATGAAGTGTTTGACATTTGTCGCTTTTAATTTAGAAATGGTGTAGTAGTATTTTACATTATCGCATTATTTTGCCTTAATGCTGGTAAGTGGCTCTTGATCCAAGGAACTGGACTTGTCCTCTCCTTCCTTAGATCGAATCTGAGTGCTTCATATTCTACAGGCGTTGTATGGCTCTTACTGGTTTAGTGCTTTCCCTTAATTAAAATCAAACTATTTTGAGGGGCATCAATCTTTAATGGTTTATTCATCTAATTAAATAGTTGAAACGTTTTCTGGGTTTGGGCTGCCAAGGTGCAGATTTTGTTGGATTCTGTGCAATACCTTGAGAATGACTTTTGTTGTCAACTTTGGTTCTGATGTGTTTTTCTCAAAGGAAGATTCGTCTTTATTTTAGCTTGAGAATGTTATAGTGTGCTAATTTTATTAATCAAATTGTTTTATGTGAAATTACTGGAGAATATCTCTTCCTATCAGAAATAAGTCAGTGTTTGACTCTATTGGTTTATCCTATGTTAAATCTATATAACGTGAAAAAATTGTATGTTATGCAAGCAAAGTAAAACATACTATTATTTAGTTACTTTCATACCTACTCATTTAAACCTTAAACGCTATTCAGTTTTACAGAGAGAAACGTTTGGGATGATTTTGGCCAGAGTAGATCCCAGTTTTTCTTGTTTCATGAAAGAAACTATGAAAATTGAAAGGATTTTAATTTTGTAAATTCAAAGTGCCTCATCTGTGGCCCGGTGGTATGGTGGCTAGAGCTCTCGCTTCACACGCGGAGGGTCCGGGTTCGATTCCCGGCTGGTGGAAACATTTCGACGTGTTTCCTTACACCTGTTGTCATGTTCACCTAGCAGCAAATAGGTACCTGGGTTATTAGTCGACTGGTGTGGGTCGCATCCTGGGGGACAAAATTAAGGACCCCAATGGAAATAAGACAGACAGTCCTCGATGACGCACTGACTTTCTTGGGTTATCCTGGTTGGCTAACCCTCCAGGGTTAAAAATCCGAAGAAATCTTATTCTTATCTGATTGGCTTTACCCTTCAGCGACAATAGCGTGATATTGTAAACTGTGAACGGCTTCAAAGTTAAGGTGTTGCTGTATTTAAGGATACTGGTCTCCGAGATAACGAGAATGACTGAGTTAGATGTGGGCTTTGTATGTCCTAGGTTACCATGTTATTGGAAAAATTGGGAATTAGTGTTTGTGATAATTTGTGAATACCTTTCCTGATTCGCTTCAGATTTTCAAATCCAGCATTTAACTACATTACAAACTTATACTGCACTCTGTATTATTCCTTTCACATGCACTGCCGTACAGGGGGATGGGGTTATGGAGTATGGGAATACCTTTCTCAGATCGTGCAGAGACTTCACTATCGGGAGATCATCTATATTTTCACCTATATTTTTTTAACACATCGGCCGTCTACCACCATGGCAGGGTGACCCGAAAAAGAAAAACTTTTATCATCATTCACTCCATCACTGTCTTGCCAGAGGCGCGTTTACACTACAGTTATAAAACTGCAACATTTAACATACCTCCTTCAGAGTGCAGACACTGTACTTCCCATCTCCAGGACTTAAGTCCGGCCTGTCGGTTTCCCTGAATCCCTTCATAGAAGTTACATTGCTCACACTCCAACAGCACGTCAAGTCCTAAAAACCATTTGTCTCCATTCTCTCCTGCAAAATTATCATCTTGTAAAGAAGTATCCCAAGAAACATAATTCGCAAATGCTATTTCTAGACAGATGCTGTATATATTTGAACATCTTAAGCCAGCTTGTTGCAGCTGCATCATTCATCGCAACCCTTCCTGCATATTCATGATATTAGATTCAGAACAATCACCACATGAGTTGGAATAGGGAGTAAAATATTCTAGTGAATTTCCCATTCCCTAAGCTTGGGTGGTGATCATTACCTCCCCACAACTAAATTTGATGATAAATTAGTAGGAAGTGCTTGCCAGCAGCTGTTGTAGGCAGAAGTCTTACAAGTTTTACTTATCTGTTAGTGTGACTAATTGCTTTGTTAAAACTCGTTTTATGAGGTTTCGCTCTTAATGCCTCGTAGTGCAGGAAGGAAAAGTTTTGCTCTATCAGTCTCATCCAGAGAGACATTATTGTCATTGAATACGTTGAGTATACAACATGCTTTTTTTAGGTCAAGAATTTTTTTCCTCTTTTGAAACAGAAAATGTTTTTAAGGAACTGCTTAAAGCGTGTAAAAATGTTTGAAGGGACAGAGGATCACCTTTGTTTCATCAGTGAGGTCTGCTGGGTCTGCTGCGAGTGGTTACTCTTCAGTGTCATACAGCAGTGATCTCTGCTCTTCCCTTATAATGGCGGTCTGTTTCTTTCCCAACTATTCTTAGGCAGTTCTTCATATTTATCATTTACTTTGGAAGTATTCCAGGAATCGGAGAGTATTGTCCCTGGTGTCAAGGAAACGAACTACAGTATGTTTACATGCATCATTAGAAATAATAATGTCACCATATTAATGTATCTTTTTTAATGTCTGCTGGTATATATACTTCAGTGTTCTTTAGAGAAAATTGTTAGTCATCACTAACTTTACCAAAGAATTTTCTCGTTCAAACTCTGATGCAGGTCTTTCACTGGTGGTCATCCTCCTTTTGCACTTTCTGGCTGGCACGTTCTTCAAAGAAAGATGATATACAATATTCATGATATATCTTCATCTACCATCTTCATCTTCATCTACTTCCTTTCCTCAAGTATCGTCCAACTCATTCACTTTTTCTAGTACATTTTCTTTTTAATCTTAAGTCCTAACTAAAAATTTCCGCCTCCTATACCCAGGTTTGTATTTTTCTGAGCACTTTTTTACATTAAAACAATAAGGCAGGATTTCTTGTAATCATATGCCCGGAGCGTGGACCTCATTTTTTTCTTTTATTTGAAGTGTTAAACTTGTATTCTGTGTAGTATCTTCCAGTCGCCTTGTTTGGCTTAAATTGAATGTTTTCTTGTGCTTCTCTTTCCACAATGACCAGTTTACATCTTCTAGGAAATCGCTAACTCTAGTCATGGTACGAATACCATCCTTGATAGTGACTATACTGAACTTGTTCTTAGTGAACCTCAATGTATCACCAAACGTTGTTACACTCCATTTCTATATATTGCACATTGTAAGTAGACAACTGTCTGTAGCAGTACATATTGTTAGTATCTACTCTCTATAGCAGTATACATTATATGCTTTGTAAGCAGGCTCTCTGTAGCACTTAACCTCCCTGCCAAGCTATGCAGGCTCTCTGTAGCACTTAACCTCCCTGCCAAGCTATGCTTTTGTTTGCATTTAGGGGTGTGAGCCCCCGTGCTGGCCTGCAGCTCAACACGCACTTTCCTGGGTCAACTTGTGTTCTCCGGCTGACCTACGACCTGTTCACTCTTCCCTCTCCGTGACCTGGTCCTGGTGTCTCTTCTGCCACGCCATGCCTGGATGTATGACACCTAGTAAACCTGCAGTCATCCACGTTGTTGCCTGCACCGCTGTGCGACTCTTTAGAGTAAACCAGTTTACCAGTAAACCAGTTTACCAGTAAACCAGTTTACCAGTAAACCAGTTTACCAGTAAACCAGTTTACCAGTAAACCAGTTTACCAGTAAACCAGTTTACCAGTAAACCAGTTTACCAGTAAACCAGTTTACCAGTAAACCAGTTTACCAGTAAACCTTCTGCAGCATACACTAGGTGGACTGCCACAGGCTCAGCAACAACTCTACAAAAAACCCAATGCAAATTACTCAACAGCAACAATATTTACAATAGTAACAAAAAATAAAAACAAGAACAATAACATTAATGACAAGAAAACAAGTAACAACAAGAAGAGCAAGGGCAAAAACAAGAACAACAGTAACATGAACTAGAACACCAAGAAGAACAAGAACAAAAAAGAGCAGCAATAAAAAAACCGAGAAGAGGAAGGAGAACAAGCAGCATCACATGACGATGGTTGGAGGTTGAGGGACCGCTGGAGCGGCTTGTCTCAGCATCACATGACGATGGTTGGAGGTTGAGGGGCCGCTGGAGCGGCTTGTCTCAGCATCACATGACGATGGTTGGAGGTTGAGGGACCGCTGGAGCGGCTTGTCTCAGCATCACATGACGATGGTTGGAGGTTGAGGGACCGCTGGAGCGGCTTGTCTCAGCATCACATGACGATGGTTGAAGGTTGAGGGACCGCTGGAGCGGCTTGTCTCAGCATCACATGACGATGGTTGGAGGTTGAGGGACCGCTGGAGCGGCTTGTCTCAGCATCACATGACGATGGTTGGAGGTTGAGGGGCCGCTGGAGCGGCTTGTCTCAGCATCACATGACGATGGTTGGAGGTTGAGGGGCCGCTGGAGCGGCTTGTCTCAGCATCACATGACTATGGTAGGAGGTTGAGGGGCCGCTGGAGCGGCTTGTCTCAGCATCACATGACGATGGTTGGAGGTTGAGGGACCGCTGGAGCGGCTTGTCTCAGCATCACATGACGATGGTTGGAGGTTGAGGGGCCGCTGGAGCGGCTTGTCTCAGCATCACATGACGATGGTTGGAGGTAGAGGGACCGCTGGAGCGGCTTGTCTCAGCATCACATGACGATGGTTGGAGGTAGAGGGACCGCTGGAGCGGCTTGTCTCAGCATCACATGACGATGGTTGGAGGTAGAGGGACCGCTGGAGCGGCTTGTCTCAGCATCACATGACGATGGTAGGAGGTTGAGGGGCCGCTGGAGCGGCTTGTCTCAGCATCACAACTGAGGGTAACCTAACAATAACAATCAACAATGAAAACACAGCAGCAGTTTGAATGTATAAACAATGACAGATGTTAGTGGGGCTAACACAAATAAAAGATGAAAAGTGACGCTGGTTTTTCATGTTTTCGTTATAACAATGAAAACACAGCTCGAGCGATGAGCAAAATTGAAAACACTGGTGTCAAGAGGGATGGTAAAATAAATAAGGAATACTTTAGGAATAATGACATAATAAAGAAATAAACAGACGTAACAGGAGACAGAATAAAGAATGGCAATGATGGAGGTTAGACGAAGAAATTATCAATAACGAAGGAAAATGTGGAGAGGCAACGACAACGGACACTTTTTTTTGAAAGGGGCCTTGATGTTGGCGAAGAGCTCGCGATCCAAGGAATTAGAGCTGCCCTCCACTTACTCGGATCAAACGTCATTACCTCCCATTCCTAAGGTGCTGAAGGATCCCCATGAAACAGAATCCCCATAGGAAACAGACAGAAATGTGACAGGAAAATAAGTCAACGGTCACCAGTCAAGAATCAACAGTCAACGGTCAGTGGACAACGGTCAGTGGACAACGGTCAACGAACGACGGTCGATGGACAATAGTCAGTTGACAACGATCAATGAACAACGGTTAATGGTCAATGGATAATGGATAATGGACAACGGTCAAAGGTCGCAGGGAGGAAAATTACAATGGCGCCCCGTTTAATCAGTACTTGTCACAAATGACAACAAACACACTGACGCACTTACAAACATAACAGAAAGTCAGAATCAGAGACACATATCACATACACAGAGCACATCACAGACATAGCACATCGTACACACATGCACACAAATACACATGTAAATAGCACATCACGCACGCACATATTTACTCTTGCCACGAATGGACATCACAGCTCGGACACAGGGTGTGTCTACCTGTTTGTGGTGAAGGGAGTAAGGCAGTGTATGTGAGTGGTGATACAAAATATACAAAAGAAAAATTAATGTATAAGATACCAGGGTAAGGAAGAATCATATGTATTTTAAGATATTAAAGATTCAGGTTCACATTTTTAGTAGTAAAATCACGTAGAGGAAGTTAGATATCAACCATCATAGCATGACCTGTAGACAGGTCAGTCAGTATGATTCGGACAGTAGGCAGCCTTGTACTGACTCAGATTATAAATCGTAATAGTGAAATTTATTGAAAAAAATCATTAGTAGCTCTTTGTTGACACTATGGCAGCTGTCACTGCAGCAAAATATAGATGTGTTTACACCAGGAGAAAATAAATCTAGTGGATGGATGGAGAGACTGACAAAAGTGGAACAAAATCGGGTAAGGCAGGAAGGATAATTGGGAAAATTAAATTAGGAAAATGTAACACTGAAAACTGAAATAGAAGGAATGAAGGTATTAATGCAACAAAGATAGAAAACACTAATAGAGCAAGTTAAAAAACTGTAAATAAAAGAGAGGATATAGATCAGGAAGTAGTAAAAATTAAGAATGATAAAGGAAGGGAGATAAAAGGTTAGCATAAAAACTAAAATATAAGATAACTGTGCTGGCATAACAAGACAAAAGACAAAATTAGAAGAACTGGCACAGAGAGCTCAGAATATCTGAAAAAGTTACAAAAAACCTTCACTCTAGACGGTGCAAAATTTCTCCTTTGAAAAGTAGAGGCGTGATGAACACACTGAGGGAACCCTGTAAGTGTAATGGAACCAAGACTTTTCAGAAAGCTTCCTTTGTGAATGAGAGAAATTACAAACACACCCCTGGCCGTATTCAAGACAACACTTGATAAGTTCCACTGGGAGGCCTGTAGTCTCTCCCAGTGACCCCTGGGAGGCCTGTAGTCTCTCTCGGTGACCCTGGGAGGCCTGTAGTCTCTCCCGGTGACTCTGGGAGGCCTGTAGTCTCTCCCAGTGATCCTGGGAGGCATGTAGTCTCTCCCGGTGACCCTGCGAGACCTGTAGTCTCTCCCGGTGACCCCTGGGAGGCCTGTAGTCTCTCCCGGTGACCCTGGGAGGCCTGTGGTCTCTCCCAGTGACCCTGGGAGGCTTGTAGTCTCTCCCGGTGACTCTGGGAGGCCTGTAGTCTCTCCCATTGATCCAGCGAGGCCTGTAGTTTCTCCCGGTGACCCCTGGGAGGCCTGTAGTTTCTCCCGGTGACCCCTGGGAGGCTTGTAGTCTCTCCCGGTGACCCTGGGAGGCCTGTAGTTTCTCCCGGTGACCCCTGTAGTCTCCCCCGGTGACCCTGGGAGGTCTGTAGTCTCTCCCGGTGACCCTGGGAGGCCTGTAGTCTCTACCGGTGACCCTGGGAGGCCTGTAGTCTCTCCCGGTGACCCTGGGAGGCCTGTAGTTTCTCCCGGTGACCCCTGTAGTCTCTCCCGATGACCCTGGGAGGCCTGTAGTCTCTCCCAGTGACCCTGGGAGGCCTATAGTCTCTCCCGGTGACCTTGGGAGGCCTGTAGTCTCTCACGTGACCCTGGGAGGCCTGTAGTCTCTCCCGGTGACCCTGGGAGGCCTGTAGTCTCTCCGGTGACCCTGGGAGGCCTGTAGTCTCTCCCGTGACCCTGGGAGGCCTGTAATTCTCCCGGTGACCCTGGGAGGCCTGTAGTCTCTCCCGGTGACCCTGGGAGGCCTGTAGTTCTCCCGGTGACCCCTGTAGTCTCTCCCGGTGACCCTGGGAGGCCTGTAGTTTTCTCCCAGTCGGACCCTGGGAGGCCTATAGTCTCTCCCAGTGACCCTGGGAGGCCTGTAGTCTCTCCCGGTGACCCTGCAAGGCCTGTAGTTTCTCCCGGTGGCCCCTGTAGTCTCTCCCGGGGACCCTGGGAGGCCTGTAGTCTCTCCCAGTGACCCTGGGAGGCCTATAGTCTCTCCCAGTGACCCTGGGAGGCCTATAGTCTCTCCCAGTGACTCTGGGAGGCCTGTAGTCTCTCCCAGTGACCCTGGGAGGCCTGTAGTCTCTCCTGGTGACCCTGTGAGGCCTGTAGTTTCTCCCGGCGACCCCTGTAGTCTCTCCCGGTGACCCTGGGAGGCCTGTAGTCTCTCCCAGTGACTCTGGGAGGCCTATAGTCTCTCCCGGTGACCCTGGGAGGCCTGTAGTCTCTCCCGGTGACCCTGGGAGGCCTGTAGTCTCTTCCGGTGACCCTGGGAGGCCTGTAGTCTCTCTCAGTGACCCGTGGGAGGCCTGTAGTCTCTCCCAGTGACCCCCAGGAGGCCTGTAGTCTGTCTCGGTGACCCCCGGGAGGCCTGTAGTCTCTCTCGGTGACCTCCGTGAGGCCTGTAGTCTCTCCCGGTGACCCTCGGGAGGCCCGTAGTCTCTCCCGGTGACCTCGAGAGGCCTGTAGTCTCTTATGGTGACCCCCGGGAGGCCTGTAGTCTCTCCCGGTGACCCTGGGAGGCCTGTAGTCTCTTCCAGTGACCCGGGGAGGCCTGTAGTCTCTCACGGTGACCCTCGGTAGGCCTGTAGTCTCTCACGGTGACCCTCGGGAGGCCTGTAGTCTCTCCCGGTGACCTCGAGAGGCCTGTAGTCTCTTATGGTGACCCCTGGGAGGCCTGTAGTCTCTCCCGGTGACCCTGGGAGGCCTGTAGTCTCTTCCGGTGACCCTGGGAGGCCTGTAGTCTCTCTCGGTGACCCGTGGGAGGCCTGTAGTCTCTCCCAGTGACCCCCAAGAGGCCTGTAGTCTGTCTCGGTGAAACCCGGGAGGCCTGTAGTCTCTACCAGTGACCGCTGGGAGACCTGTAGTCTCTCCCAGTGGCCCCCGGGAGGCCTATAGTATCTCCCAGTGACCCCCAGGAGGCCTGTAGTCTGTCTCGGTGACCCCCGGGAGGCCGGTAGTCTCTCCCGGTGACCGCCGGGAGACCTGTAGTCTCTCCCATTGGCCCCCGGGAGGCCTATAGTATCTCCCAGTGGCCTCTGTGAGGCCTGTAGTTTTTCCCGCTGACCTCCGAGAGGCCTGTAGTTTAACCTGGTGACCCCCGGGAGGCCTGTAGTCTCTCCCGGTGACCCCCGGAAGGCCTGTAGTCTCTCCAAGAAACCCATGTGAGGCCTGTAGTCTCTCCTGCTGACCTCCGAGAGGCCTGTAGTTTAACCTGGTGACCCCTGGGAGGTCTGTAGTCTCTCGCGGTGGCCTCTGGGAGGCCTGTAGTCTTCCCGGTGACCCCCAGGAGGCCTGTAGTTTCTCCTGGTGACCCCTGGAAGGCCTGTAGTCTCTCCCAGTGACCCCCGAGAGGCCTGTAGTATTGCGACCCCAGAATGAGCCCCAATGTTTACATGTGATTTATTATATCTATTTCCTTTTCTTATAATTTTATATTGCTGATATTTTCGATAATAGCTAAATCGTTTATATCTGCTTTATATTATTATTTAAATTAGCTGTTTTAGTAGGTAGGATGTTACATATTGTGCTCAAGTGTGTTGTAGCTGCCTGGGAGTTGGCAAACTACCGCTTACGACACTTTGCTTGTTATACTGCCGGCTCTTGCTGGGTAGTCAGTCGGTGGCCTGACCACACCTGAGGTGGGAGACTGCTTCTCCTTCCTCAATCTCTCTGCGCTGCTGACCATCATTGAGACAAGACCTCGCTCCTGTCTCTGCTTGTTTTCTTGTCATTTAGACTCTGTTTGGTAGAGTATGTATTCAGTGGTGAGACGAAACATACTTCTCAGGACTCTGTGTAACTCTGTTCACAGAGAATAGTCTAGACAGTGATTTTCGACGTTTTACTGGGTTGTGTGTCACATTGACACTGAGATAACTCAGGTCTCTAGCTATAGCTCTTGACCTAATTCGCTAAGGCATCTGTGCACCATCACAGTCGGGGATTTTTATGCTGAACCTAAATTCAGTAATAAGGGAGTTTTGTGACTATTTTGGAGGATCTACTGAGGGTCCCCAGTTAGGGTCGATTTTCTATCTCCTGGTTCCTGACGCTGTGTTGCTGCTGCTTGTTATTTTGCTGTTCTGCAAATTGGTCATTTTACTGCTCAATCAAGCTGTTCTGATTGTCAGTTTGTTAGAGAAGCTAGCTTATGAGAAGTTGTTCAGTCAGAGACTGGTTGAGTCGAGTCTTAGAGTTACCTGGAGCACACTCATACACACATCTATACTTATTTGTATATATCTGAATATTTGTGTATTGCTGACATTGTACGTGATGGTACTTCAGAGTCATTTAGATATATGTGCCTTCAGCACAGTCTTATTGTATATGAGAGAAGTGTAGGAGCTAACCCCCTAATTGATATCTTAATTAATATCTTCAGTAATTATATGTATATTGATTTACCATACCCTAGACTCTTTGTTTATACATCTATTAAATTTTATTCTTTGGTTAGTACCCTATCAGTTGTAATCCTCTTGGTGATTATTGAACATGTTGGATAACTGGACCAGGATACTGACTTTGTTGCAAAAGCCCAGTAACAGGCTGGATGCTAGAAGGGCTATCCTTTTTAGTGTTCACTGGAGATGTCTATTACTAATAGATATCGTGTCATTTTGTAACATATAGTCTCTCCCAGTGACCTCCGGGAGGCCTGTAGTCTCTTCCGGTGACCCCCGGGTGGCCTGTAGTCTCTTCCGGTGACCCCCAGGAGGCCTGTAGTCTCTCCCAGTGGCACCCGGGAGTCCTGTAGTCTCTCCCAGTGACCCCCGGGAGACCTGTAGTCTCTCCCGGTGGCCCCCGGGAGGCCTGTAGTCTCCCCCGGTAACCCCCATGAGGCCTGTAGTTTCTCTCGCTGACCTCCGAGAGGCCTGTAGTTCAACCTGGTGACCCCCGAGAGGCCTGTAGTCTCTCCCGGTGACCCCCAGGAGGCCTGTAGTCTCTCCCAGTGACCCCCGGGAGTCCTGTAGTCTCTCCCAGTGACCCCCGGGAGACCTGTAGTCTCTCCCGGTGGCCCCCGGGAGGCCTGTAGTCTCCCCGGTGACCCCCATGAGGCCTGTAGTTTCTCTCGCTGACCTCCGAGAGGCCTGTAGTTCAACCTGGTGACCCCCGGGAGGCCTGTAGTCTCTCCCGGTGACCCTCGGGAGGCCTGTAGTCTCTCCCGGTGACCCCTGGGAGGCCTGTAGTCTCTCCTGGTGGTCCCCGGGAGGCCTGTAGTCTCTCCCGGTGACCCCCGTGAGGCCTGTAGTTTCTTCCGCTGACCTCCGAGAGGCCTGTAGTTTAAAACCTGGTGACCCCCGGGAGTCCTGTAGTCTCTCCCAGTGACCCCCGGGAGGCCTGTAGTCTCTCCCGGTGACCCCCGTGAGGCCTGTAGTCTCTCCCGCTAACCTCCGAGAGGCCTTTAGTTTAAGCTGGTGACCCCCGGGAGGCCTGTAATCTCTCCCGGTTGCCTCTGGGAGGCCTGTAGTCTCTCGGTGACCGGTTGACTCTCTCGTGCCGGAGGCCTGTAGTCTCTCCGGTGACCCCGGAGGCCTGTAGTCTCCGTGACCCCGGAGGCCTGTAGTCTCTCCTGGTGACCCCGAGAGCTTGTAGTCTCTTCCCGTGACCCCTGGAAAGGCCTGTAGTCTCTTCGGTGACCTCCGGCGTAGACCTGTTAGACCTCTCTCCAGTGACCCCTGGGAGAGACTACAGATAATCTGCTAGTAATGTTAACGAAAGCTTTGTGAACAAGAAGAAAGGGCTAGGAAACCATAAAACTAAAATGGAATACACTTATGCCAAGATTGTTAAAGAAAGTCATAAAACAATAGATGGTAACAGCTGACCAGAACAAACATTTATTTTTAAATAAAAGAGGTTGAAAATATATTTAAACTACTGACGGACACTGTTGACAGAAAAGAATTATTCTTTTTGGCTCTCCAGAAAATAAAATAAAATCAAGAATAGAAAGAATCAAAGGAGAATGATGCATAAATGAGATGATAAAATGCTTAGAGGATTTTTTAACATTCAGGAATATGAAGTGTGAAACAGGTGAGCTGGGAAATAAGAGAAGGATAAGAACATGCAGTTAATAATAACATTTACGCAGATAAAGCATAAAGCTAGGGACATATAGTGTACGACCCTTGTGGGTTTAGCGCTTAGTTTTGATTGTAATAATAACAGGGACATATAAATACAAATAAATTAGTTAAAGACCTTCCAAAGAAGGACAGGGTAAAAATAATGAACCTTATGAAGACTGTTAAGAGGTGACATGAAGAGAGAAGAGAGGAAGGAACAGAAGCTCTCTAGAGAGTAACATTGCTGTACCGACCTAACAACTGTTTCTCAAAGAAACGAGCAGAGGACAGAGAACAACCAAAATAAAGCACATAAAAATAAGAGAAAAATAGTAAGATATATATTTTTTTTTCAACAAGTCGGCAGGATGACCCAAAAAGAAAGAAAATCCCCCAAAAGAAAATACTTTCATCATCATTCAACACTTTCACCACACTCATACATAATCACTGTCTTTGCAGAGGCGCTCAGATACTACAGTTTAGAATAGTCTCTCCAAACTGTCACTATCCCAGACCCCTCCTTTAAAGTGCAGGCATTGTACTTCCCATTTCCAGGACTCAAGTCCAACTAAATGAATAACCGGTTCTTTTTAGTAAGTTATACGGGAAAAGGGGTTACTAGCCCATTGTTCCCGGTATTTTAGTTGACTTTTACAACACGCATGGCTTACGGAGGAAAGATTCTTATTCCATTTCCCCATCGATATGAAAGGAAAAGAAATAAGAACAAGAACTATTAAGATAAAATCAACGAAAACACTCAGATGAGTGTGTACACATAAACGTGTACATGTATGTGTAGTGTGACCTAAGTGTAAGTAGAAGTGGCAAGATGTACCTGAAATCTTGTATGTTTATGAGACAGAAAAAAGACACCAGCAATCCTACCATCATGTAAAACAAATACAGGTTTTCGTTTTACACTCACTTGGCAGGACGGTAGTACCTCCTGGGTGGTTGCTGTCTACCAACCTAATATACTAATATAGATGGAATAATTTCAGAAAGATTAAAAGTAAGAACATTGTAATTGAGCAGAAACCAGACACAGTCTAACTCAAACTTAACTAGATAAATATATTTTAAATGTGGCTTTGTTGGAGGGTAACTATTGAGTGTGGAGAAGAGACGAAGTAGGGGAATAAAGGATGGGAATAAAATTTCACGGTAAAGATAATAAACTCATAATAGTTAACGTATGTACTAATAATACTTGTATGATTGTATTATTTGCATGCATGCATTAATAATACTTGTATGATTGTATTATTTGCATGCATGCATTAATAATACTTGTATGATTGTATTATTTACATGCATGCAGTAATAATACTTGTATGATTGTATTATTTACATGCATGCAGTAATAATACTTGTATGATTGTATTATTTGCATGCATGCAGTAATAATACTTGTATGATTGTATTATTTGCATGCATGCATTAATAATACTTGTATAATTGTATTATTTGCATGCATGCATTAATAATACTTGTATGATTGTATTATTTGCATGCATGCATTAATAATACTTGTATGATTGTATTATTTGCATGCATGCAGTAATAATACTTGTATAATTGTATTATTTGCATGCATGCATTAATAATACTTGTATGACTAATAATACTTGAGAGAGAAACAATTTGATAATGTAATTATTGATGAGTGATTATGGAAAGAAAAATGTTATTGTAATTAGAGATTTAAACTACAAAGAAACAAAAGTGGGCAGCTAGTGAGACAGGAACTGCAAATAAGTGGTCATTATTATTCCTTTATGAACATTTAAATATTTTTTTTGTACGACTTTTTTCCTGAGCCGACACACACAACCTGGAGTTTACCTGGAGAGCGTTTCGGGGGTCAACGCCCCTGCGGCTCGGTCTGAGACCATGCCTCGTTGATCAGGGTCTGATCAACCATGCTGTTGCTGTTGGCCGCATGCAAATTGACGTACGAACCACAGCCCGGCTGGTCAGGTACTGATTTTAGGTGCCTGTCCAGTGCCTTCTTGAAGACAGCCAGGGGTCTATTGGTAATCCCCCTTATGTATGCTGGGAGGCAGTTGAACAGTCTTGGGCCCCGGACACTTATTGTGTTCTCTCTCAATGTACTCGTGGCGCCCCTGCTTTTCATTGGGGGAATGTTGCATCTCCTGCCTAGTCTTTTGCTTTCATAGGGAGTGATTTTCGCGTGCAAGTTTGGTACTAATCCCTCTAGGATTTTCCAAGTGTATATTATCATGTATCTCTCTCGCCTGTGTTCTAGGGAATACAAATCAAGGGACTTCAACGGTTCCCAGTAATTTAGGTGCCCTATCGTGCTTATGTGTGCCGTGAAAGTTCTTTGTACACTCTCCAGGTCAGCAATTTTGCCTGCCTTGAAGGGGTCAGTTAGTGTACAGCAGTATTCCAGCCTAGAGAGAACAAGCGATCTGAAGAGAATCATTATGGACTTGGCGTCCCATCCTATCATTTTCCTAGCAGATGCGGTAGATACATTTTTGTGGTCTTTGAAGGCGAAATCCTCTGACATTATCACTCCCAGGTCCTTCGCATTACTTTTTCGCTCTATTGTATGGTTAGAATTTGTCGTATACCCTGATACTGTTTTAATTTCCTCAAGTTTTCCATATCTGAGTAGTTGAAATTTCTTTTCATTGAACTTCATATTATTTTGAGTGGCCCATTTGAAGATTTGGTTGATTGGAGTCTTGCGGTATCTTAGATGGAGGTCACTGTCATGGTAATCCGGGTGTCATCCGCAAAGGAAGACACGGAGCTATGGCTTACATCTCTGTCTATGTCAGATATGAAGATGAGGAATAGAATGGGAACGAGTACTGTGTCTTGTGGAACAGAGCTTTTCACCGTAGCTGCCTCAGACTTTACTCTGTTTACCATTACTCTTTGTGTTCTATTTGTCAGGAAGTTATAGAGCCATCTGCCAATTTTTCCTGTTATTCCTTTATCAGGCATTTTGTGCGCTATTACACCATGGTCACAGTTATCGAAAGCTTTTGCAAAGTCTGTGTAATACATCTGTATTTTGTTTATTCTCTACAGCATCCAGGACCTTGTCATAGTGATCCAGTAGCTGGAACAGGCAGGAGCAACCTGCTCTAAACCATGTTGCCCTGGATTATGTAATTGATGGGTATCTAGGTGGTTGGGGATCTTCCTTCTTAGAACTCTTTCAAAGATTTTTCTGATATGGGATGTTAGTGCTATCAGTCTGTGGTTCTCTGCAATTGCTTTATGCCACCTTTGTAGAGCGGGGCTATGTTTGTTGTTTTTAGTGAGTATGGGATAACCCCTGTGTCCATGCTCCCTCTCCATAGAATGCTGAAGACACTCAACAGGGGCTTCTTGCAGTTCTTGATGAACACGGAGTTCCATGAATCTGGGTCTGGGACAGAGTGCATGGGCATGTCATTTGTTGCTTTTTCAGAGTCTTGTGGTGTTAGGATAATATCAGAGATTTTTGAGATGACCAAATTTTGGGTCTTGTTCATAAAGAATTCATTTGGATTGTCGACCCTTAGTCTGGGCAGCGGCTCGCTGAACACTGAGTCGTATTGGGGCTTTAGTATCTCACTCATTTCTTGGATGTCATCTGTGTATGTCCCATTCCGCCTAAGCAGGGGCCCAGTACTGGAAGTTGTTTTTCCCTTAGATTTGGCATAAGTGAAGAAGTATTTTGTTTGTTTTTTATATTTCCTTTATGGTTTTTAGTTCTTTCTGCGATACTTGTCTTCTGTAAGATTCCTTCAGCTTAAGTTCGATATTTGCAATTTCATTGACCAGTGCCTCCCTTCGTATTTTCGATATATTGGCCCCTCTCAGCAGCTCTGTGACTCTTCACCTTCGTCTGTATAGGGAGCGTCTCTCTCTTTCGAGTTTACATCTTCTTTTTCTTTTTATTAATGAAATGTGCCGTGAGCAGATCTCAAGAACCACAGTTATTTTTTCTAGGCAGAGGTTCGGATCCGTGTTGTTTAGGATATCTTCCCAGCTTGTTTCATTTAGGACATTGTTGACTTGTTCCCATTGTATGTTTTTGTTATTGAAATTTAATTTTGTGAAGATACCCTCATGACTGATCACATTTTGCTGGTCAGGAGACCTGTGCATACATGTCTGTATCTCTATTATGTTGTGATCTGAGTGTATTGTCTTTGATACGGTTATATTACGTATCAGATTGTCGTTGTTAGTGAAGATGAGGTCCAGCGTATTTTCTAGTCTTGTAGGCTCTAATATTTGCTGGTTTAAGGTGAATTTGGTGCAGATTTAATAGCTTGTGTGTGTGTGTGATTTTTAATCTGAGCTGCCTCCTGGGGTGATCTCTGCTAAAATATTATTTGTTACACTCCTCCATTTTAGGTGTCTCAAGTTGAAATCTCCCAGTAGCAAGATGTTTGGGGCAGGAATTGGGAGATTTTCCAGACAGTGGTCAATTTTTAAAAGGTGCTCCTGGAATTGCTGGGAAGTTGCGTCTGGAGGCTTGTATACCGCCACAATGACAAGGTTTTGGTTTTCAGTCTTTACCGCCAAAACTTCAACTACATCATTTGAGGTGTTTAGTAGTTCTGAGCAAATGAACGACTCTCTGACGTACATGCCAAAATCCCTTGTTGCCTGTTTAGTCTGTCGCATCTGAATAGGTTATAACCTGGAATCCATATTTCGTTGTCAAAATGATCCTTTATGTGGGTCTCTGAAAGCTGCAAACATTGCATTTGACTCAGTGAGCAGTCCCTTGATGTAAGGCATTTTGTTGTTTGTTGACGGCTTTAGACCCTGTATGTTTGCGAAGACAAATGTCGTTATATTGATGGAATTTAGGGGGGTTTTATTTCCTGGCTTTAATATCTGTTGTTCTGGAGTGGAGGCCAATGACTGTGCCTCTGTTCCAGAAGTGTTTTCAGTTGGTGTAGGATTACTGTCATTTCTTGCCAGCCTTTTTTCCTTCCTGGCACTAAAAAACCTCCTTGTCTGGAGAGGTTATGGTTCCCCTCTTTTGTTTCCCATAGTCTGGCTGGTCTGTGTCTTCTTGTCACCTTTAGATGATGTGCCTGGCAGTATACTTTGTAGCATTTTCTTTCATGGAGTGACGAGTGACACATTTCTGGGTGAAATAAGTTACAGGAAGGGGAGTTGCAGTCTCCTGTTGTCATGTGGGTGCTGAATTTTTTGGGATGGTCAAAGGTGCATGTCCCACCTGTTTTACCAGATATACCATGTCTGCAGATACTCAAGGCATATAATTTGCATAGATTGGAATTTTGTTTGCTAGGATTTTTTTGTAGCTGCGTTCGTTGCTACCTACCTCCCCTTTTTGGACTTCAGTGCTTCCACCATAAGAACATAAGAACATAAGAAAAAACGAACATTGCAGCAGGCCTACTGATCCATGCAAGGCAGGTCCATCACTCCCCTGCTTAGACCTGACCACCTGGAGTTAACCCTTTCCAGGTAAACTCCAGGTAGTCAGGTCACTTCCACTTAAGGAATTAATATGGCATCTGACCTAGTAGCACAAGCTAGTCAGGTCCAACTCACACCCACCCACAATCCACTCATGTATTTATCTAACCTATTTTTAAAACTACACATCGTCTTAGCTTCTACGACGGTACTCGGGAGTTTGTTCCACTCATCCACAACTCTATTACCAAACCAGTGCTTTCCTATATCCTTCCTGAATCTGAACTTTTCCAACTTGAAACCATTGCTGCGAGTCCTGTCTTGGCTGGATATTTTCAGGACGCTGTTTACTGTTTTCCATTTATACACCTCAATCATATCTCTCCTAATTCTAAGCCTTTCTAGAGAGTGCAGATTCAGGGCCCTCAGTCTATCTTCATAGGGAAGATTTCTGATACATGGGATCAACTTTGTCATCCTCCTCTGTACGTTTTCCAGTGCATTTATATCCATTCTGTAATACGGGTGACCAGAACTGTGCAGCATAATCTAAATGAGGCCTAACCAAATATTTATAGAGTTGAAGAACAACCTGAGGACTTCTATTATTTATAGTTCTTGATATGAAGTTAAGGATTCTGTTTGCTTTATTGCGAACACTTATGCACTGTTGTCTTAGTTTCAGATTACTGCTAACCAGAACTCCTAAATCCTTTTCGCAATCAGTAGTATTAAGATCTACATTATTTAGTTTATATGTGGCATGGTTATTGTCCTGTCCAATATTTAGAACTTTGCATTTATCTATATTAAACTGCATCTGCCACTTCTCCGACCACTGCATCAGTCTATTCAAATCTTCCTGGAGTGCTCTAATGTCCTCATTTGAATGAATTCGACGGCCTATTTTGGTGTCATCGGCAAACTTGCTTATGTCGCTATTTATTCCCTCATCTATGTCGTTTATGTAGATTGTGAACAACAAGGGGCCCAATACCGACCCCTGTAGAACACCGCTTGAGACATGCCCCCATTCTGATTTCTCCCCATTTATGCAAACTCTCTGCCGCCTATTTGTCAACCATGCCTCTACCCAGGAAAAAATTTATCCTATTCCGTGTGCCTTAAGTTTCCTCAATAGCCTCTGATGTGGAACTCTATCGAAAGCCTTACTGAAGTCCATATACACAATACCATATTCATTACCATGATCTACCTCCTCAAACACTTTAGTGAAAAAAGTTAGTAAATTCGTAAGACAGGAACGCCCCTTAGTAAAACCGTGTTGAGATTCATTAATCAATTTATGCCTTTCAAGATGGCTACGAATTGCCTCGGCAATTATTGATTCCATAAATTTACCACTATGGAGGTAAGGCCTATTGGTCTATAGTTCGAAGCTAAGGACCTGTCACCTGCCTTGTAAATATGTATTACATTTGTCCTTTTCCACTTGTTTGGCACTATGCTAGTTTGTAGTGATATATTGAAAAGATTTGCCAAAGGTTTGCTAAGTTCCTCTTTACAAACAGTTCATCAGGGCCTGTTGATTTGTTAGGTTTTAATTTCTCTATTTGTCTGAGGACCATGCCACTAGTTACCCCAGTCGAGCATAGTCTATTATCTTCCTGTTCAACATAATTTATTATTTCTGGAATTCCGCTAGTATCTTCCTGAGTAAAAACGGAGAGGAAGTAAGTATTGAAAATTTCACACATATCCTTATCACTGTCCGTGATCTGTCCTGAGTTACTCTTAAGTGGGCCTATCTTGTCCCTAATCTTACTTCTGTATACCTGAAAAAACTCTTTTGGGTTAGTCTTCGAATCCCTTGCGACCTTAGCCTCATAATCCTTTTATTATTCCTTTTTTTATTTCTCTCTTTAATTTAAAATATTGATTTCTTATCTGTCCATCCATACGCCTATATATGGCTCTCTTTTGACCAATGAGATGTTTTAATCTGTTGTTCATCCATTTAGGATCATTTTTGTTAGATCTAATTTTCCTACTTGGAACAAAAGTTGTCTGGGCAGCTAGAACTACGCTCTGGAAAACGTCATATTGGCAACGAAAACCACACACCTGACCCATAGTCAGGTCATCCCAATTTAGCCCACCTAGGTAATTTCTCAGCCCCATGAAGTTGGCAGTTACCAGGGTAATTCCATGATATATTGAAACTAAGTGATTTGTGATCGCTTTCCCCAAGCTCTTCATTAACCTCAAGATTATTAATTAGTGATTCTTTGTTGGCAAGAACCAAATCAAGCAAGTTGCTACCTCTAGTTGGTTCTTTCACAAACTATTTTAAAAAACAATCCTGAAAGTCACTAGACTCAAGATTACTTGTCACATTGTTCCAATCAATTTGTCTAAAGTTAAAATCTCCCATTAACACAACATTTTCATATCTAGACGCCTTATGAATTTCGTCCCATAGCAGCTTACTGCACTCCCTATCCAGGCTTAGGGGCCTGTAAATCACACCCAAAATTAATTTTTCACGACTCTCGAGAAACTGTAGCCAAACAGATTCTGTGTCTGATGTTTCTAATCTTATATCTTGTCTAACACAACAATTTAAATTATCTCTGACATACATCGCCACTCCACCACTCTTCCTGTTGACCCTATCAATGTGGAATAGCTTATAACCCTGTATGTTGCACTCGGAAGGCTTTTCTCTATCTTTCAGGTTGAACCATGTTTCTGTTATAGCAATAATATCTATACTACCTACACTTGCAAGTAATCTTAGCTCATCTATCTTATTTCTTAGACTCCTACTATTTGTATAGTAAACCTTAAGGGAGCTAGTCACTCGTTTCCCTCTACTATCTCTCTTTGTTTGTTGATCAATTGCTTTGCCTTTACTAGCAACTTTATTTTGAATATTGTCTTTTAAACATATCCCTGAGGTATCCTGGTAGTATCTGCTGTTTCCAACCCTAATACTACAGCCTGATTGTTTCCCACAAACACCCATACCTCTATAATCTATCAGTTTAAAGTCCTAGACAAGTCTCCAATGACCCCCTCAATCGAATCGGCTAATGCAACCACTCCAGCCCCAGAGAGATGAACCCCATCTCTTGCATACATATCACGTTTGACATAGAAATTGTCCCAGTTATCAGTGAATGGAATTGCAAGTTTCTTGCAGTACCTGTATAGCCAGCAATTTATACCAATTGCTCTAGACATCCATTCATTGCCCACTCCTCCTCCAAGGTTTCCCTCTATGTTTTGAGAGCTTCATCCTATCGGCTTCAGATTAGGAACCCGTTGGTTAATTTTATATACACTATTTCCGATTTAGATTTCCGTGTGATAACTCAAGACAAGGGGGATGTATGAGAGTATAGTTATACCAACACTCTTGTATGGGTGTGAGACATGGGTTGTGAATGTTGCAACAAGGAGAAGGCTGGAGGCAGTGGAGATGTCGTGTCTGAGGACAATGTGTGGTGTGAATATATTGCAGAGAATCCGTAGTTTGGAGATTAGGAGGAGGTGAGGGATTACCAAAACTATTATCCAGAGAGCTGATGAGGGGTTATTGAGATGGTTTGGACATGTAGAGAGGAAGGAGCAAAATACAATGACTTCGAGAGTGTATAAATCTCTAGTGGAGGGAAGGCGGGGTAGGGGTCGGCCTAGAAAATGTTGGAGGGAGGGGTAAAGGAGGTTTTGTGTGCGAGGGGCTTGGACTTCCAGCAATTGTGCGTGAGCGTGTTAGATAAGAGCGAATGGAGACAAATGGTGTTTTGGACTTGACGTGCTGTTGGAGTGTAGGCAAGGTAACATTTATGAAGGGTTTCAGGGAAACCGGCAGGCCGGACTTGATTCCTGGAGATGGAAAGTACAGTGCCGGCACTCTGAAGGAGAGGTGTTAATGTTGCAGTTTTGTAGCTGTAGTGTAAGCACGCCTCTGGCAAGACAGTGATGGAGTGAATGATGATGAAAGTTTTTCTTTGTCTGGCCACCCTGCCTTGGTGGGAAACTGCCGATGTGTTAATAAAAAAAATAAAAACTCAAGAAACCTTTTCTCGACGACTTTCAAATTTCCAACACTTGTGTTTACTACCTAGAAGGAAGTAGAGATTGTTAGTAGAGTGTTTGATGCCAATTTGTCAATTATATTTTAAAAATCTTAAGTTATTTTTCCAATAAAAGAACTTAAATATGACAGTTTTGAATGGCTGCAATCTTCGATGCTGTAGCAACTTTTGAAAAGGATGGTATTTTTAATAATTAGTCTGACTAGGTACAGATTTGTCAGTTTATTAAAGTAGTTAATATACTTGAAAATGTTGGAGTCTGGTCTATAACTCACGAATGCATCTTCTCGGCTTCAAACTTTTAGCGCTAGTGTAATTTTTGTAAAGGTAGTTGTGTGTCCCGTGGTTCGTAGGCAACGCACTCGCCACACACGCTGTGTCCGTGGTTTAATCCCCTGCTTGGGTGGAAACGTTGGGCATGTTTTCATACACCTGCTGTCCCTATTCACTTAGCAGTAAGTAGGTACCTGGGTGTTAGTCGACTGTTGTGGGTCGCATTCTGAGGAACGAAATTGAAGGACCACAATGGAAATAAGGCAGACAGTCCTCGATGACGCACTGAGTTTCTTGGGTTATCCTGGGCGGCTAACCCTCCTGGAGTATACCTGGAAAGGGCCTGGTCTGTGACCAGGCCTCGCGGTGGCTCAGCGCCTGATCAACTAGGCTGTTACACTGCTAGCCGCACGTAGACTGACGCACGAACCATAGCCCGGCTGGTCAGGTACTGACTTTAGGTGCCTGTCCAGCGCCTTCTTGAAGACAGTCAGGGGTCTACTGGTAATCCCCCTTATGTATGCTGGGAGGCAGTTAGAAATCCGGGTTAAAAATCCAAAGAAATCTTATCTTAGTTGATGTTGAATAAGACACAACTACTCAGCGGTAGTTCTGACTGAGGAATTAGAAGTAATCAGAGCTGAACTAAGAAAAAGAAGGGTAGCTCTAACCCCTTCGATCAAGAGGGATCAAGAGCCTTATTTAGTCCAAAAGAAGGTTCGAAATTTAGCTCCAGTCCTTTGGATCAAGAGGTTTTCAGCAACATCCACGAGTCCTCTTTGATGAAGGAAGTGGAGCATCATGTCCACATAGGAGGGAGAGGTGGAGGTGTCGATGGTGGAGGTTATAAGCAGGAGATGAAGGTGTGTGTGTTGAGGAGGGAATGTAAACATGGAGGCGAGATGTGGGGAGGAAAAAGAAGCGTTATGCAGCATTTGGACCGAAAGTTCATTCAACGCTATCTATACATGCTAAAAATCTCCGTTACTCACCACGTACTAAAGACACATGTAATAAAATCACAACATAGGTAAAATATCACTACCAGTCCGTAAAACAGTAAACAGTTTCGAAACAGTATCAGGTCTAAAAGAACACAACCCATCATAAATGCCATCAAATTAACCACACAAAAAGTTTTTCATAAAGTTTCACCTAGGTCTTCCCCAACATATCAAATTCATGTTTATATCAGCAAGGTGTACCATTCTTTTTTTTTGACGTAATTCACGCATTTGTTAACAAATAAGCAGTTTTTGAGTAACACCGTGTTGTGTCCTCTCTGACTCTGTGTTGAGTTCTAGCCGTTTGCGTATCAATTCTTGCTTTGATCCCTTTCCCTTTCTCCGTGACTTATTTTGTGCTTATAACTGACGCTATGACTCAGACACGCAGTGGCCGTCACGATGCCCAAGCTTCTGCCGCAGATGGCACTGATGCCTCTCCTGTTAGGTCCCATCAGGGGGAGGATGGCGCCTCCATAACAATTGGCCAGGCAGTAGCCCATATCGCGGCCACGAATGGCACTTCATGTCATTCCCGCCCGTCCCTTTTGTTCGATGGTCACGCCAGTATGTTGGAGACTTGGTTCAAATCGGTCGAGACGACAGTTAAGGGACGAACCGATAACCCCACTGACGCGCACTATGTAAACACTGCCGCGGTGGCTGTGAACACATCCCTAAGTGTTATCACTTCCTTCTTAGACTTGGTGGAAGTGCGTGATTTGCAGTCATGGCCCAAGCTCAAGGAAGCATTCCGTAATTACTTCCGGCGCAGGCATCAGCGCCATTACCTTGACATTATCACGAGCGTCTTGAATGAGTGCCAATCCCCGGATGAAAGCCCCCTCGCTTGCGTCTGTCGTTTCCAGCGAGCATCGTTAGATTTTATTGACATTATGAAGGATAGCAAGTGGGTCACTAGTGACGGTAGTATAAAACTCGAAGACATCATCCCCATGATCGTCGTAGGCGTCATGCGGAGAGATGCCCCACTCCATCTCCATGATAGGATTGACGAATTAGGGCTCGGCCCCAAGGAACACATCCTGGGCGCCTTTAATGCTATCGATAAAATTAAACCGCCTGGCGAGAAAGACAAGGCTTGTCGCCCTGCTGGTACTCCCTTGCAAGTCCCTCAATCGCCAACTCTTGTGTCGCCGCCTGTGCAACCCCCTGTCACTTTTGCTGCAGCCGTCCAGCAATCAGCAGCCAAGGCTAGGACGAACAGCAAACCTCAGACCAAGCCGAATCAAAACGGCAGGTCAGGTTATGACCGGAGGGCTAGCAAGACGACTTTGCCAGCGTCTCCTCCATCTAAGTCCAAGCGTCATAAGCGCACACCGCCGTCAGCACCACCCGCGAAGCGCGTGGTTACCTGTTTTAACTGCGGTAAAAGAGGTCATTACCGTTCTGAGTGTTATAAACCTCCGTCCCTGTCCGCAATGCGTTCGCCACCCTGGGCAGCGACACGCATGCCAACAGTACGGAAACAGAGTGCCTCGACGCTGGTGTCGAGACCCGAACCGTACCTTCCAGGACGTCGAGTCGCTCCACCAAGCGTCGAACCTCTAGCAGCCGGGACTCCGAAGACCTAGTCGGCCCGTCATGCCTTCATGTTCGGTATGACAGCCCGTGTGGACCTCTCGTAGAGTCCACACTTCATGGGAAGCCTATTCAGCTTTTCCTTGATACAGGTTCGGTGGTTAACATTGTCCGTTCCACCCTCTTCCGTGACATTGGTCTCCATGCAGCCATGCTGACCGAGCCGTCTGCTATTCAGACATTGCGAGGCATTTCAGGTAGCCCTCTCACGGTCCGTGGTTGTACAACCTTAGAATTTGCGATCCATGATCACAAGTGGTCAGCAAAGTTCTTAGTTGTTGATGACATCGTCTTCCCAGGCGATTTGCTCATCGGTTTCAAGACCATGGCAGACCTTAAGATCCGTTTAGATCCAGCTAAGTGGAAAGCGGATTTTGACGGAGTGGACGCGCCCTTCTGGGGTGTACGCTTGGGTTCCACTACCTGCCACTCCGTCTCTGAGTACATCCAGTGCTTGGAATCATTGGAAACCCGTGGTTTTCGTCGCGCATCCTCCATGAGGTCGGCCTCTTGTCCTGACCAACCTCATAAGAGAGCTCGTATCTCGTCACCTCCTGACCATCAGCGCTCAGTTATCAGTGAAACCCAGTCTGGGGACGCCCATTCTGACCATCACTCTAACTCTCGCACTGTTGTAGAGGATGACCGTTGTCAAGCCGCAGTCTCCCTGTCGGCAGGCGACTGTCTGACTCGTGTCATGGCATCAGCGAGCAGAGTTACTGCCTGTACAAAGTATGACGTCACTTTGTCGGCTAATTCGCTCACTCCTGTTACGGTGTATGTGACAAGAGCTTTCGAAGGAGATCATGTGCTAGTCGACAACGACACATGCAGAGTCAAGGGCCTCTCCCTTGAGCCGTCCTTGCACACTGTGCGTCGTGGCAAGTTGAAAGTCCTTGTCGGTAACTTGCACAGTCGAGAATTCCCCCTGAGGAAGGATACTTCACTTGTCGACCTCGTCAGGTTCCCTCTCCCGGTGAGAGTGGAGGGAGAAATCCCAGCTGACGTTCTTGTAAGTGCAGTCCTCCCAGGTGAGTCCGCTACTAATTCTTCCGTCACCCGGCCAGTGCAGGAAGATGATCTAGCTATGACAGACTACCCGGAAGTAGTTCCACAACTTCTCCAGGTTCTCAATCGCGCACGCACTGCCGTCGCGTTAGATGGTGAGTCCATGGGTCTGACCCCGCTTATGTCTCACCATATTCCGCTTGATAAAGGTACTAAACCCATTTACGTGACAGCGTATCGTTTGCCGCATGCGCAAAGAGTGTTTGCTGACGAACTCATTGCAAAGATGCTCCGCGATGGAGTTATCGAGGAGTCCATTTCCCCGTGGAATGGGGCATTCCTAGTTCCCAAGAAAGATGGAACATGGCGTCCTGTTATCGATTACAGGAAACTGAATGCTTGTACCATCCCAGACCGATTTCCATTGCCAGTTCTGAATGACCTGTTACAGAACATTGGCGATAACAAGGTCTTTTCGACTCTTGATCTTCTTCAAGGGTTTTGGCAGATCCCTCTTGATGACCAAAGCAAAGAACTAACAGCGTTCTCTACGCCTACTGGTCATTATCAGTTCAAGAGAATGCCCTTCGGCTTGCGCGGAAGCCTGATCACGTTCAGTCGTCTAATGACAACGATTTTCTGTACTCTCCTAGGTGGCACGCTCATGGTCTACCTAGACGATCTCATTGTGATGTCCCAAGATGTTCCTACTCATCTCGTGAAACTTGAGCGGGTACTGGAAAAACTAGCCAAGGCTAATCTTAAGGTGAAGCTTTCAAAATGCCAGTTCCTTAAGCAGGAAATAAAGTTTCTGGGCCACGTAGTGACTCAGAGCGGCATCAAAACAGATGAGTCTAAAATCTCGGCTGTGCGAAAGTTCCCTAGACCTACGACGGCAGATACTGTCCGCTCCTTCGTAGGCCTAGCCGGATTCTACTGCACTTTCATAGCCGGTTTCTCCACCTTAGCTGCACCCTTGACACAGCTCCTTAAGAAAGATGTTCCCTTTGAGTGGACGTGTGACCAAGAAAGAGCTTTCGTCACACTTAAAAATAGGTTAACATCAGCCCCAGTCCTTAGGTTCCCTGATTTCACCAAAGCGTTCACCTTGACGACAGATGCCAGCAAAGTTGGCATCGGTGCAGTCTTGTCGCAGGAATCTAATGGTAAGCAACAGCCAATAGGTTATGCTAGCCGTGTTCTTACCAAAGCTGAAGTCAATTACTCTGTGACAGAGCTAGAAGCCTTAGCCATCGTCTGGGCTTTGAACCACTTCAGAGACATTATTTACCAGTATCCTATCAAGATTTACACGGATCATCTGCCGTTATTATCCCTTTTTGCAAACAAGAATCTTTCTGGGAAACATGCTCGGTAGTCTCTCACCTTTAACGACTACAATCCCGAAATCTGCTATGTACCGGGTAAGCAAAATGTCGTGGCTGACGCCTTGTCGAGGCATATAGCCTTTGTCAGTGCAGACAACTCGTTCTCCGTCGAGGACCTAGAGAGAGCCCAACGGCGGGACCCGGTGTGGTCACCAGTCCTTCGATTCCTAACCAAGGAGGACGTTGGCCCGCGGGTCAAGTCGCCCGTTCCGCTGACAGACTTAGTGGTCAATCAAGGAGTACTGTGTCGTGTAGCTCGACTAGTGGACCCCGGCAGAACCGTACACCAACTGGTGATACCGGAGTCCCTGGTACCCGCGACTCTCAAGTTGATCCACGATGTCCCAGGCGCAGCGCACCCCGGGAAGGACCGCAGCATCAAACAGGCTAGAATGAAATATTTCTGGCCTAAGATGGCAGCGGAAATTGCCAAGTATGTACACCAGTGTGTCGTTTGCTTACAACACAAGGGTACTGTCACGGGTCCCAATCCCATTCTGAAGTATCCCATTACAAAGGAGCCCTGGGAGAGAACTTCTGTCGACCTGTTGACGAATTTCTCGACCTCGGAGAAGGGTAATAAACACCTGCTTGTAATGGTAGATAACTTGACGCGGTACTGCGAGTTAGTACCCATCCCTGACAAAATGGCCGAGACAGTCGCAAATGCTTTCCGTGAGCGTATCGTTCTCCGTCATACCTGCCCACGTGTTCTCCTGTCAGACAATGGGTCGGAGTTCATAAATGCCACAATGAAGGACCTTTGTTCCAGGTTTGACATTCACCAAGCACCAGTAGCTCCACGTCACCCGGCGAGTAATGGTCTTGCTGAACGTACAAACCACAAAGTTCTGGAGGTGCTCAGAGTAACCGTTAATCCGAGTTGTACTACACTACATGGGATGACGCTATTCCAGATGTTCAGTGTACATTGAACTCTTCCCTCAACAGCTCGATTGGCGAGACACCCCATTTTGCCTTGTACGGCTATGATAAGCGTTTACCGTACGAAATCCTGTTTGCTCCACCTAGCCCAATCTATGACGCCGATAACACCGGTATAGTTAAGATGCAGACCACACAGCTTGTCTTCCAGCGAGTACGTGAGAACCTAATAAAAGCCACAGATAGGTTCACGTCTGATCGCAACGCCCACGCTAAGGAAAGTAAGGTGGAACCAGGTTGCAAAGTTATGTTGCTCAACCCGACGCAGACCCCTGGTATGCATAAACTTGTCCCCAAGTTTGTCGGTCCTTACCGTGTCCTACGACAGCTCCGCGGCAATAAGTTCGAGGTGAGGGAGATAGCTACCGGAACTATCAGAGAAGCTCACCTTGACCACATGAAGTATATTGATCATGTGCAAGCTGAAGCAGAGCTGGAATCGCGGGCATTGCAAAGCCACAATCAGACTCAAACTAGTGACAACCCATCTAGTTCTTCACCCGCTATCCCTACGACAGATGACAGTCCTGTAAGGCTCCATACTTATGGCCTGAGACCCTGGACAGCAGTACATTTCTGTGACATTGACATACCTACTGACTTGTCCGACTCCTACGCTAGCTACGCTAATTGTTTGCTTGCAGAAATGGGGATTAGTGCGCATACATTGTATAGTTAGTAAATAATGGAGTCAGAGTGGACAACACCATGTAAATATGTAAAATTTATTCTTAGAGGGTACCCGTAGTATAATGAATTCCATGGAAATAATGTTATTGTGAGTATGTGCACCCAGTGTGTCTTGTAAAGCCTGTATAAAGGCAAGGGCAGTATCGCCCTTTTGAGTTAAATGTCACACCTTAGGAAATGCTACTGTCACAGTCATTGTTTGCAGATGTGAGGATGGTACAGCGCTCATGGATGTGCAGTCAAGTTGACGTCTGGCACTGTGGACAACCTGTATATAGAAGACTCTAGTTCCTGTGTCAGCATTGGCTTGTTCTGTCCTCCGTCCAGCTGTACGGGCAGGCCAATTTTCTCTTCCCCGACTCACGAAGTGGGAGTTTTTTTTCCGGCCTGCACCGGCAATATCCTGTTGTAAATGTCAGGTGACCAGAAGCCAGTTTCCCCTGGGTAACCTTGTTTGCTTGTTTACACCTTCGTGCCTGCCAGTATTGTCGTGTCGAGACGACACGCGGTAGGTGGCCGAGCGGATGTAAACAGCCTATCCAGATTCTCTTTCAAACTGAGCGGCACTATAGTGCTGCCCTCTATAGGCCTATCAAGGTCGGGCTGGTCAGCCATGCTTCTTCCTCACTTCGACGGCCTACCTCACTGAACCAGGATCTACCCTAACTGGCTCCCTGTCCCCTCACGCTCTGTTCCCGTGTATACCTACACCTTGCCATTAATAAACTGAGTCTAGTCATCGGCCGTATCTCTGCACCTACGCTACCATTCTACTGCCCAAACGTAAGCAGCCAAGAAAATAGACTTAACACCAGTGTCAGCATGGAGGTTCTCCAGTGTCAACATGGAGGTTCTCCAGTGTCAACATTGAGGTTCTCCAGTGTCAACATGGAGGTTCTCCAGTGTCAACATGGAGGTTCTCCAGTGTCAACATGGAGGTTCTCCAGTGTCAGCATGGAGGTTCTCCAGTGTCAGCATGGAGGTTCTCCAGTGTCGACATGGAGGTTCTCCAGTGTCGACATGGAGGTTCTCCAGTGTCAGCATGGAGGTTCTCCAGTGTCAGCATGGAGGTTCTCCAGTGTCAGCATGGAGGTTCTCCAGTGTCAGCATGGAGGTTCTCCAGTGTCAGCATGGAGGTTCTCCAGTGTCAGCATGGAGGTTCTCCAGTGTCAGCATGGAGGTTCTCCAGTGTCAGCATGGAGGTTCTCCAGTGTCAGCATGGAGGTTCTCCAGTGTCAGCATGGAGGTTCTCCAGTGTCAGCATGGAGGTTCTCCAGTGTCAGCATGGAGGTTCTCCAGTGTCAGCATGGAGGTTCTCCAGTGTCAGCATGGAGGTTCTCCAGTGTCAGCATGGAGGTTCTCCAGTGTCAGCATGGAGGTTCTCCAGTGTCAGCATGGAGGTTCTCCAGTGTCAGCATGGAGGTTCTCCAGTGTCAGCATGGAGGTTCTCCAGTGTCAGCATGGAGGTTCTCCAGTGTCAGCATGGAGGTTCTCCAGTGTCAGCATGGAGGTTCTCCAGTGTCAGCATGGAGGTTCTCCAGTGTCAGCATGGAGGTTCTCCAGTGTCAGCATGGAGGTTATCCAGTGTCAGCATGGAGGTTCTCCAGTGTCAGCATGGAGGTTATCCAGTGTCAGCATGGAGGTTATCCAGTGTCAGCATGGAGGTTCTCCAGTGTCAGCATGGAGGTTATCCAGTGTCAGCATGGAGGTTCTCCAGTGTCAGCATGGAGGTTCTCCAGTGTCAGCATGGAGGTTCTCCAGTGTCAGCATGGAGGTTCTCCAGTGTCAGCATGGAGGTTCTCCAGTGTCAGCATGGAGGTTCTCCAGTGTCAGCATGGAGGTTCTCCAGTGTCAGCATGGAGGTTCTCCAGTATTGTCCGCTTATTCACTACACCTTTGCTCAAAACATCAACTGTCCTGATGATTCCATTAGCATCAGGATATATGGTCACAATTTTTCCAAGAGGCTAATGGGACCTCGGACCATCATTGTTAATAATCACTATGTCACCAGGTCTTAAGGACTTATAATTTTCTGGAACACCAGCTCCATAGAAGTGTTCTCTCAAGGATGTGAGATAGTCTTCTCGATAAATTTTCTCCCAGCGTTCAATCACTTTATTAAGGTGTTTGAATTTACGTCTGAGTTGTTTAGGTTCGAAATAAGTAGGATCCTCTATGATTTCTTTATCATTCATGGGAGGAACAGGTTCGAGCCTTCTGCCATGTAGTAAATGAGATGGACTTAACACTTCTAAATTGTCCAGATCATCGGTAACATACGTTAAAGGTCTGTTGTTGACTCTATTTTCTATTTCAGTTACGACTGTACGAAATTCTTCTAAGTCGATTCTCTGACGATGAAGAGTCTTC
>WNWK01008952.1:0-80578 GCA_009830355.1 Cherax destructor
CCAACCTGTCATTATTCTGCCCAAGAAGTCAACTTCAACATTACTCTCTTGACTCTTCACGTTACTACGCTCTATATAAATGAACATTCTCTCTCTCTCCCTCTCTCTCCTCTCTCTCCTCTCTCTCCTCTCCCCAGTTTGGGACTTGATAAAGCCCACTTTGTGACAGAAACGTTGTCAATAATCGATCGCACTTTACTACATTTGTCTCATTTTTTCCTTTCCACTTTGTCTACTGTTTTAGGATTGTAATTCACCCTGCATTCGACTGCTGAAGCCCCAGGCTAAACGTTTGTCAATGGAAAAATAAACACAAAATCAGTATAATGTGATCCTATACTGACAACGTTTCGCCCACCATGTCAATAAAGGATCACATTATACTGCTTTTGTGTTTTTTTTTCCACTGTGTCGGTATTTTATTCCATTTATTTCAACGTTTCATCAATAAAGATACCTAGTGCTGTACATGTGTCTATCATCAGGTAGTCGGTACTGAATACCATTAACAATATGATACAGAATGGATAAACTTGCAGAGAAGAACATACAGAGAAAGATGACTGGACTAATTCACTGATGTATATGGAATTCTTCATACGATGATTAACTGAGAATTCTGATCCTAGAATTTCTTTAATAATATAATAAAGGGGTGACACTATTGAAGGGTACAATGGGTGTTAGGCATAAATAAACATGAATATGTTCTCTAAACTAGCAAGAAATAATAAAAATATTGAAATTGGAAATATTTAAGGTAGAAAAGATATACGTAGGTAAGTATTGGCATGATAATAGAGATGTCGATGAGTTGAGCACTCTGCCAAGTAGAATTATTAAAGCTAAAAGCTTGTGTAGCTTTAAGACTGAGCAAGATAAATACGTGTTTGGATCTGAGGAGTACTTAATTAAGAGCGTAAATCATTTGGTTAACTGCGCTGTTCTTCTATTCTTCTATTCCTGTGATGCCCCGGCCAAAGTGATGCCCAGGCCAACTATGCGATTCCCCGCTGCATCACATATTTTCCCAACCTTATCACACATTGCCCCTTCGCTCTACATATTGTCCTAGCGAATATAGCCCTGCCTCTCCCATCCTGCCCAGGACCCTGCCTAAAACCCAAACCTCTAAAGCCAACTCCATTGTAAAGAAGGGATGGTGGACTAGCCTAGTTAAGCCAACTCTAAACTGCACGCATGACCTCTTGTATTTGGAGAAAGCTCCGTTTGTTTTTGCTCAAACAAAAACTAAAACACAATGCACTCATTTAAAAAAGCGACAAAAACTTAGTTTCCAGTAGAAATAGTTTTGTGTGTGAGAATGTCAGGTGACAGAAATACAAGTTTGAGGGATTCAGAATACCGATTCTGCGTGAGTACTGGTGGTAGTACTGATAATAATGGTATTAATGCTAGTGATATTCTCTCTCTCTCTCTCTCTCTCTCTCTCTCTCTCTCTCTCTTTTACACAGGTTAAGATTCCTAACTTCATTTACAAGCTAATAGCTGTTACCTACATCAGCTCATTTGAAATCATTTTTATTGTTACGAGACATAAATATGGAACAGGATGAAGTTGGAGCTATCTGTGGGCCAGTAATTTCATTTGATCAATTGACTTTATTTCGTTGATATCACTATGTTGTAGAACATGTTCCAGACTCGAGACTTCCTAGGAATAAACAACCTCATATGAAGTGATGTTCTGGGGAAGGGTAGAGCCAGAGTGAAGTTGCTGCTTTCTGCCAGTCTTCTTGTGTAGAAGCCCATTTCTTGCTGTCCTCTGAGTGGGGAAGTGTGGTACTTTGACAATATTGGCCTTGTACATAACAGTGAGGCCACCCACATGCCTCCGGTGTCAAAGGCTCTGCTGAAATGACAGATCTACCCATAGTGGGGCCAGGCGAGGGATGAAGCGTCTTGCTCTGTTCTCTACTTTGTCAGGAAGTCGCAGATGAGACTGAGGGCAGCCAGTCCAAGAAAGTGAAGCATATTCAAGGAATGAACGTTCGTACTTGTGCTCGTGCGAGTTACATCGAAGTGCTGAAAATTTCCTAGCCGCCTTGTTTGCAAGATTTATAACGTGTTCTTCATGGTCAGTTTGGAGTCAAATTTCACCCAAAGAATATCAACTCGTTCCCAGGTACCAATATTCTCCTATTTATTCTTACCACTGCTCCATCACTGACATCATGGTACCTAGAGACCATCATCACTTGTGTTTTCTCAGGAGCAAAGATAACCTGCCATCGTTTACCCCAAGCTGAAATAGCTGTAAGCCGGTGATTGATATAAGTTAGAGTAGATGGTATTTCCTCTCTTGGATAAGTAAATGTCAGAGTGCAGTCATCTGCATATGCATGGGATTCTGGGATGACTCTCTCCGACCACTGTCCTGACTTTGACCTTGTTCAACGTTTTCGTGTCATTTGTCCCTCTGCCTTATTTCTATGGCCTTCCCAAAATCCATAAATCTGATATTCTTCTTCATCCCATCATATCTTCTAGAGGTTTTGTCTCTTATTCTCTTGCTTCTTGGCTGGCCAAAACCCTCACTCCCTTTCTTGGTACTTTTTTTCTTACCCACCTTCGTCACTCTCAAGACTTCAATGAACGTGATCGTTCTCTCCCGTCCTGTTAGATGCTTAGTCTTGACGTTGTTTCCCTCTTCACTAATGTCCTTAATATTCTCAGAGAGAAGGCCAGTAAAGGGTTACTTCATCTCCCTATTTCTACTGATGTCTTTCTTGATCTTATTCGCCTTTGTGTGGACTCAAATTTCTTTTCCTTCCAAGACAAATATTATTCTCAAATCTTCGGTGTGGCTATGGTTTCTCCTCTATCTCCTGTTCTTGCTAATCTTTACATGGAATACTTCGAGACTTTTCTCGAAGCCCTTAATAATCTTGCCCATTCCATTAAGTTTAAAGCTGAATGGGAATCTAATTCCTTGCTTCCTTTCCTTGATGTTCATGTCCACAGCTCAAATACAGGCTTTGCTTTTTCCGAGTACAGCAAGCCTATGGACAGTGGCATGTGCATTCACTATTTTTCTTATCATGCTTCCTCTGTCAAGAAAAGTGTTCTTATTTTTCTCTTTCTCTGTGCTCTCCGCATTTGTGATCCTCAGTTCCTTGAATCGGAAATTTCTACTCTACGTAATTCATTTTCTCGTGTTGGCTACCTTTCTCATTTCATAAACTCTGCTTTCTCATGTGCTAAACGGACTTTCTTCTCTCCCAAACTTTCTACTCCTGGGAACTCTCCTGTTCTCTGCCTTCCGTATATTATCAGTCATTCTAATCTCAGCAACTCTCTCCGTTCCTTAGACATCAAACTTACTTTTCGACGGATTAATACCCATCGCACCAATTTAATTCCTGGTGTCTACTCTATTTCCTGTTCTTCTTGTCCTCTTCAGTACTTGGAGAAACTGGCCGATCTCTTTCTGACAGACTCAGGGAGCACAAAAGTAGTGTTATGCCGACACCAACAATGCTCTTTCCTGCCATGTCAGAGATCACAGTCATCCTATTGACTGGTCTTCTGCTAAAACTGTCTACCCTATTTCTGACTTTCACAGTCGCCGTCTGGTTGAATCCTTCCTAATATACAACTTTCCTTGTATGAACCTTAGTCCTGACTTTGTAGATGCCTTCCTTTCCCATTACATTGTAAAATGCTCCAAACTTCAGAACACTAGTGAATTAACCTGATTCTTGTTCTCCTCCCTTTTCCCTTTTCCTTTATCCTCTTTCTTCTTTGGGTTTTCTTTTGATTTTTGTATTTCGTCTTTTTATCCCCCCCGTGTTTTTGTTCCTACTACTACTACTAAAATTACTACCACCGTTACTACTACTACTACCACTACTACTACTACCACTACTACTACCTCTCTACTTCCTTTCCTACTACCTCTCTTGTCCCGTCCCTGTTTGCTGGCCTATGTATTCTGCCGCCTTCCAGCACACAAAGATGGCAGGGTACAAAAAGTGCTAGACACACTACACAACTGAGGAGAAGGAGGAGGTAAAGAGACTACTAAGCGAACTAGATACATAAAATGCAGTGGGACCCGGCAACGTTTTTTAATGTGTCCCTAGAGAGAGAGGGATCAAAGGCACTGTGTTTGCTACTAACAACAATCTTCAAAACATCTATCGAAATGGGGCAACTACCTGAGGTGGGAAAGACAAATGTAGTCCCAGTCCCAAGAGACACCCAGACAGCATTAAACTACAGACCAGTGTTTGTCAATGACATGTATATTATGCAAAGTTATGGAGAAGAATGGTGGAGCACATAGAAAGAAATGACCATATACAATAAAACCAACACGGTTTCAGGTAGGGGAGATCCTGTGTCACACACATACTGGAGTTTTGCGATAAGGTAACAGAAGTAAGACAAGAGAGAGAAAGAGGTGGGTAGACTGCATTTTCTTTGACTGTAAGAAGGCTTTCGACACAGTTTCACACGAGATTAGTGCAAAAACTAGAGGAGCAGGCAGGAATAACAGGAAAGACACTGCAATAGAACAAGGAATACCTGACAGAAGGGAAACAACGAGTGATTTTTACGTGACGAGGTATCAGAGCCGGCCTCTGTGACAAGGGGGTTCCACAGGGTCAATTCTAGGACCGGTGCTGTTTCTGATATATGTGAATGACATGACGGAAGGATAGATTCGGAGGTGTCCCTGTTTGTAGACGAAGTAAAGCTAGCGTTGAAAATTCAAGCAGACGAGGATCAGGTAGGACTACAAAGGGATCTGAATAGGCTGCAAGCCTTGTCAAACAACTGAGTCATGAAGATTGAAGGTCAAAATGACCACAGGCAGAGTACACACAAGGTGGCCAAAGGCTGCAAACCTCACTCAAGGAAAAGGATCTTGGGTGAGTATCATACCAAGCATATCTCCCGACGTGCACATCAATTAAATAACTGCTGCAGCATATGGGCGAATGGCAAACCTAAGAATAGCATTTCGATACCTGAGTAAGGAGTCATTCAAGACACCATACACTGTGTATGTCAGGCCCATATTGGTATATGCCGTACCAGTATAGAACCCACACCTGGTCAAGCACGCTACGAAATTAGAGAAAGTGCAAAGGTTTACAGTAAGACTAGTCCCGAAGGGGGAGCATGATAAGGACATATAAAATATGAGAGGAATTTACAAGGGGACAGTGAGAGAAAGTTTCAGAAATAAAACTCTATAGCAACTGGAACTTGAAAACTTTGATGAGTCACAAAGATGTTAGAAAGTATTTCTTCAGGAAATGAAACAATCTTGAGATGCAGGATCCATACGTAGTTTTAAGAAGAGGTGTGATAAAGCTCTTGGAGCAGGGAGAGAGTGCACTTAGTAACGACCAGCGAACTGGCTGGGCCAGGAGTTGTGATTCGACCCCTACAACCACAAATAGGTGAGTACAGATAGATGATTACACACACACACATACACACACACAGGCAGTGTTTATTCATGGGCTGAAGGAGAGAGAGGAAAGGACACACACTGAAAGACGGCAGGCAGAAAGAAAGGAGATTGAGAGAATACTCAAAGAAATAGGCGAAGAAGACATGTCCGAGATTGTAAATTTTCAGAGAATAGGGGGGTACTCGAAGGGGAGAAAACGACCGCTCAAGCTGATTCTAAGGACAGAAACAGAGAGGGACAGAATCCTCCAAGAGAAACCATGATTGAAGGAAACGGAGGATTACAGGAGGGTGTTCCTAGACCGGGACAGAACAAAAACAGAACGACAGCAGCTGAGGGAGAGGGCACAAAGGCAAAAGGAGCGAGGAGGAGAGACAAGGACAGAATCAGTAGAGGACAACCAGAGTAGGACGGAGCAACAGGAACAAGTACAGCCCAACAACCAAGCACACGGTCCCAACACAAACTACAACCCACACTCACAGCTGCCACCCAACACTCCACTATAGAATCCCACAGTACACTGCCAGGTACCCCAAACTCACAGACCCCCCAAAACACTGTATTAGAGAGGAAACTGAAGGTATGGTACACCAATGCTGATGGAATAACAAATAAGTGGGAGGAGTGGCACGAAAGAGTCAAAGAGGCATCACCGGACATAATAGCTCTCACAGAAACCAAGCTCACAGGTATGATAACAGATGCCATCTTTCCAATGGGGTACCAGATCCTGAGGAAAGACAGAGGGAACAGAGGGGGTGGAGGAGTGGCACTGCTGATCAAAAACCGATGGGATTTTGACGTGCTGGAGAGAGGAGACAGAGGAGAAGCTGGGGATTACATAGTAGGGATGCTACAGTCTGGAGGTCCCAAGGTGGTAATTGCAGTGATGTATAACCCACCACAGAACAGCAGGAGGCCAAGGAAAGAGTATGATGAGAGTAACAGAGCGATGATTGACACACTGGCAGTAGTGGCTCGAAGGGCTTGTGCGAGCAGGGCGAAGCTACTGATCATGGGTGACTTCAACCATAGGGAAATTGATTGGGAGAACTTAGAGCCACATGGAGGCCAAGAAGCGTGGAGGGCTAAGATGCTGGAGGTGGTACTGGAAAATCTCATGTACCAACACGTAAGGGACACTACCAGAGAGAGAGGAGAGGACGAACCAGCGAGACTGACTTAGTATTCACCCTGAGTAGTGCAGATATTGAGGACATCACACATGAAAGCCCCCTTGGGGCCAGTGATCACACGGTTCTAAGTTTCAAATACATAGTAGAGTTACAAGTGGAAGGGGAAGTAGGAAGGGCTGCACGAATGAAGCCAAACTACAAGAAAGGTGAATATGTGGGCATGAGGAACTTCCTGCATGGAGTTCAGTGGGACAGAGATATGGCAGGGAAGTCAGTAGACGTGATGATGGAATATGTGACAACAATTTGCAAGGAAGCTGAGGAGAGGTTTATACCCAAGGGTAACAGGAGAAGCGAAAAAGACAGGATGAGCCCATGGTTCACCCAAAGGTGCAGGGAAGCCAAAACCAAGTGTACAAGGGAATGGAAGAGGTACAGAAGGCAAAGAACCTCGGAGAATAAAGAGAGCAGTCGTAGAGCCAGAAATGAATATGCACAGATCAGAAGGGAGGCCCAAAGACAGTGCGAGAATGACATAGTAGCGAAAGCCAAATCTGACCCAAAGCTGCTGTACAGCCACATCAGGAGGAGAACAACAGACAAGGACCAGGTGATCAGGCTGAGGAAGGTAGGAGGGGAGGTCACGAGAAATGACCGTGAAGTGTGTGAGGAGCTCAACATGAGATTCAAAGAGGTGTTCACAGAGGAGATAGAAGGGCCTCCAGAAAGGAGGAGAGGTAGGGTACACCATCAGGTACTGGACACAATACACACAACTGAGGAGGAAGTGAAAAGGCTACTAAGCGAGCTAGATACCTCAAAGGCGATGGGGCCGGATAACATCTCTCCATGGGTCCTGAGAGAGGGAGCAGAGGAGCTATGTGTACCCCTAACAATGATCTTCAACACATCTATCGAAACAGGGCAACTACCTGAGGTATGGAAGACAGCAAATGTAGTTCCAATTTTTAAAAAAGGAGACAGGAACGTAGCACTAAACTACAGACCAGTGTCACTGACATGTATAGCATGCAAGGTCATGAAAAAGATAGTCAGGAGAAGAGTGGTGGAGCACTTAGAAAGGAATGAGCTTATCAACGACGGCCAAAACGGATTTAGGGACGGGAAATCCTTTGTCACAAACCTACTGGAGTTCTACTACAGGGTGACAGCAATAAGACGAGAGAGAGAGGGGTGGGTAGATTGCATATTCTTGGACTGTAAAAGGCGTTTGACACAGTTCCACACAAGAGCTTAGTGCAAAAGTTGGAGGACCAGGCAGGGGTAACAGGGAAGGCACTACAATGGATCAGGGAATACCTGTCAGGAAGACAGCAGCGAGTCATGGTACGTGGTGAGGTGTCAGAGTGAGCGCCGGTGACGAGCGGGGTTCCACAGGGGTCAGTCCTGGGACCAGTGCTGTTTCTGGTATTTGTGAACGACATGACGGAAGGAATAGACTCCGAAGTGTCCCTGTTTGCAGATGATGTGAAGTTGATGAGAAGAATTCAGTCGGACGAGGACCAGGCAGAACTACAAAGGGATCTGGACAGGCTGCAAGCCTGGTCCAGCAATTGGCTCCTGGAGTTCAACCCCACCAAGTGCAAAGTCATGAAGATTGGGGAAGGGCAAAGAAGACGCAGACGGAGTACAGCCTAGGGGCCAGAGACTGCAAACCTCAATCAAGAAAAAGACCTTGGGGTGAGTATAACACCAGGTACATCACCTGAGGCGCACATCAACCAAATAACTGCTGCAGCACATGGGCGCCTAGCAAACCTAAGAACAGCATTCCGACATCTTAATAAAGAATCGTTCAGGACCCTGTACACTGTGTACGTTAGGCCCATACTGGAGTATGCAGCACCAGTTTGGAACCCACACCTAGCCAAACACGTGAAGAAGCTCGAGAAAGTGCAAAGGTTTGCAACAAGACTAGTCCCGGAGCTAAGGGGTATGTCCTACGAGGACAGGTTAAGGGAAATCGACCCGACGACACTGGAGGACAGGAGAGATAGGGGGGACATGATAACAACATATAAGATACTGAGATGAATTGACAAAGTGGACAGAGACAGGATGTTCCAGAGATGGGACACAGCAACAAGCTGACATAGTTGGAAGTTGAAGACTCAGATGAATCACAGAGATGTTAGGAAGTATTTCTTCAGTCACAGAGTGGTCGGGAAGTGGAATAGTTTAGGAAGTGATGTAGTGGAGGCAGGCTCCATACATAGCTTTAAGAAGAGGTATGATAAAGCTCATGGCGCAGGGAGAGTGACCCAGTAGCGGCCAGTGAAGAGGCGGGGCCAGGAGCTATGACTCGACCCCTGCAACCACAACTAGGTGAGTACACACACTAAACTGAACCATTACTTTTCAAGGCAATAATATTTCTCATTTTACGATTGGCGTAACTGCCACTATTATTTGTGGGAAAATAAACCTTATTACCTCACTCTCAAGACACCACCTTATTTTCAACACTCAAACACACACACACACACACACACACACACACACACACACACACACACACACACACACACACACACACACACACACACACACACACATACAACAGGCCTAGTGTCTAATCGACATGTGCCTAGGACAAAATGGTAACTAACACACACACACACACAAGAGAAGAGTGGTGGAGCACTTAGAAAGGAATGAGCTTATCAACGACAGCCAGCACGGTTTCAGGGACGGGAAATCCTATGTAACAAACCTATTGGAGTTCTACGACAGGGTGACAGCAGTAAGACAAGAGAGAGAGGGGTGGGTAGATTGCATTTTCTTTGACTGTAAGAAGGCGTTTGACACAATTCCACACAAGAGATTAGTACAAAAGCTGGAGGACCAGGCAGCGATAACAGGGAAGGCACTATAATGGATCAGGGAATACCTGTCAGGAAGACAGAAGCGAGTCATGGTACGTGGCGAGGTGTCAGAGTGGGCGCCGGTGACGAGTGGGGTTCCACAGGGGTCAGTCCTGGGACCAGTGCTGTTTCTGGTATTTGTGAACGACATGACGGAAGGAATAGACTCCGAAGTGTCCCTGTTTGCAGATGATGTGAAGTTGATGAGAAGAATTCAATCGGAGGAGGACCAGGCAGAACTACAAAAGGATCTGGACAGGCTGCAAGCCTGGTCCAGCAATTGGCTCCTGGAGTTCAACCCCACCAAGTGCAAATTCATGAAAATTGGGGAAGGGCAAAGAAGACCGCAGACGGAGTACAGTCTAGGAGGCCACAGATTACAAACCTCACTCACGGAAAAAGATTTTGGGGTAAGTATAACAGTGGGGACATCTGTTGAGGAGCACATCAACCAAATAACTATTGCAGCATATTGGCGCCTAGGAAACCTAAAAATAGCTTTCCGATATCTCAATAAGGAATCGTTCAGGACCCTTTACACCGTGAACGTCAGACCTATATTGGAGTATGCAGCACCAGTTTGCAACCCACACCTAGCCAAGTACGTAAGGAAACTAGAGAAAGCACAAAGGTTTGCAACAAGACTAGTTCCTGAGCTAAAGGGCATGTCCTACGAGGAGAGGTTAAGGGTTAGGGAAGACATGATAATGACATGAGATTATTTCCCAGTAAAAGTAGGCCTTAGACAGGGATGTGTGATGTCACCGTGGTTGTTCAATATATTTATAGATGAAGTTGTAATAGAAGTGAATGCTCGGGTGTTGGCAAGAGGTGTAGGGTTAAAAGATAAAGAATCTAACACAAAGTCGGAGTTGTCACAGTTGCTCTTTGCTGATGACACTGTGCTTTTGGGAGTTTCTGAAGAGAAATTGCAGAGGTTGGTGGATGAGTTTGGTAGTATATGTAAAATAAAAAAATTAAAAATGAATATAGAAAAGAGTAAGGTGACGAGGATAACAAAAAATTAGGTGACGAAAGACTGGATATCAGATTGGAGGGAGAGAGTATGGAGGAGGTGAATGTGTTCAGATATTTATTAGTGGATGTGTCAGCAGATGGGTCCATGAAGAATGAGGTGAATCATAGAATTGATGATGGAGAAAAGGAGTCTGTGGAGACAAAAAAACTTTGTCCATGGAAGTAAAGAAGGGAATGTATGAGAGTATAGTTATACCAACACTCTTATATGGGTGTGAAGCATGGGTGATGAATGTTGCAACAAGGAGAAGGCTGGAGGCAGTGGAGATGTCATGTCTGAGGGCAATGTGTGGTGTGAATATAATGCAGAGAATTCGGAGTTTGGAAATTAGGAGGAGGTGCGGGATTATCAAAACTATTATCCAGAGGGCTGAGGAGGGTTTGTTGAGGTGGTCGGACATGTAAAGAGGAAGGAACAAAATAGAATGACTTCGAGAGTCTATAAATCTGTAGTGGAAGGAAGGTAGGGTAGGGGTCGGCCTAGGAAAGGTTGGAGGGAGGGGGTAAAGGAGGTTACGTTTGCTAGGAGCTTGGACTTCCAGTAAGCATGCGTGAGCGTACTTGATAGGAGTGAATGGAGACAAATTGTTTTTAATACTTGACGTGCTGTTGGAGTGTGAGCAAAGTAACATTTATGAAGAGATTCAGGGAAACCGGCAGGCCGGATTTGAGTCCTGGAGATGGGAAGTACAGTGCCTGTAAGGAGGGGTGCTAATGTTGCAGTTTTATAACTGTAGTGTAAGCATGCCTCTGGCAAGACAGTGATCGAGTGAATGATGATGAAAGTTTTTTTTTCGGGTCACCCTGCCTTGGTGGGGAAAAGGCCGATGTGTTAATAAAATAATATATATATATATATATATATATATATATATATATATATATATATATATATGTCGTGCCGATTAGGTAAAACTGGTCAATTAACAAGAACTCATTTAAAATTAAGTCCTTTCTAAAATTTTCTCTTATAAGTTTTAAGATATATTTTTTTCATTTATGTTAATGTAAAAATTAATAATTTTGTACCAAATATATATTCAAGAATCAAGATATCTTCAGAAAGACAAGTACATGAGAAGGAAGAACTGTTACTGGGTGGTATTTTGTGGTAGCAATCTCACTAATAGCTGTGAGTAAGACTCAATATAAAATTCATAATATTGTGGACATTAAGCGGAGCCTTTGGGCTCAAGACTCTGGTGATATTGTCATTATTTCTTCCTCTCACTTAAATTCTTTTATTTACCCCTTGAAAAATTCTCTATTCTTAAGATGATGCGACACCCTGTTACTTTTGTGTTACTGTGTGCGAGTGTTAGTTAGTTAGTTACCATTTTGTCCTGCCTATGGCACATGAATTTTTCCGATTAAGACACTAGGCCTGGCCTGTGCTGTGAATGTGTGTGTGTTTCCTGTGTGTGTGTGTGTGTGTGTGTGTGTGTGTGTGTGTGTTTGTGTGTACGTGTGTGCGTGTACGTGAATGTGTGTTGCAAACCTTTGCACTTTCTCTAGTTTCCTTACATGCTTGGCTATGTGAGGGTTCCAAACTGGCGCTGCATACTCCAACATGGGCCTAACGTACACAGTGTACAGGGTCCTGAATGACTCCTTAGCAAGATGTCGGAATGCTGTTCTTAGGTTTGCTAGGCGCCCGTATGCTGCAGCAGTTATTTGGTTGATGTGCGCCTCAGGAGATGTGCCCGGTGTTATACTCACCCCAAGATCCTTTTCCTTGAGTGAGGTTCGGAGGCTCTGGCCCCCTAGACTGTACTCCATCTGTGGTCTTCTTTGCCCTTCCCGAATCTTCATGACTTTGCACTTGGTGGGGTTGAACTCCAGGAGCCAGTTGCTGAACCAGGCTTGCAGCCTGTCCAGATCCCTCTGTAGTTCTGCCTGGTCCTCATCCGATTGAATTCTTCTCATCAACTTCACATCATCTGCAAACAGGGACACTTCGGAGTCTATTACTTCCGTCATGTCGTTCACAAATACCAGAAACAGCACCCTGTGGCACCCCGCTCGTTACAGGCGCCCACTCTGACACCTCGCCACGTACCATGACTCTCTGTTGTCTTCCTGACAGGTATTCCCTGATCCATTGCAGTGCTTTCCCTGTTATCCCTGCTTGGTCCTCCAGCTTTTGCACTAATCTCTTGTGTGGAACTGTGTCAAACGCCTTCTTACAGTCCAAGAAAATGCAATATACCCACCACTCTCTCTCTTGTCTTACTACCGTCACCCTGTCATAGAACTCCAGTAGGTTTGTGACGCAAGATTTCCCGTCCCTGAAACCGTGCTGACCGTCGTTGATAAGCTAGTTCCTTTCTAGGTGCTCCACCACTCTTCTGACTATCTTCTCCATGATCTTGCATACTATACATGTCAGTGACACTGGTCTGTAGTTTAGTGCCTCATGTCTGTCTCCTTTTTTAAAAATTGTGGCTACATTTCCTGTCTTCCATACTTCAGGTAGTCGCCCTGTTTCGATAGATGTGTTGAAGATAGTTGTTAGTGGTGTGTGTGTGTGTACTCACCTAATTGTTGTTGCAGGGGTCGAGACTCAGCTCCTGGACCCGCCTCTTCGCTGCCCGCTACTGGGTCTCTGCTCTCCCTGCTCCATGAGCTTTATCATACCTTGTCTTAAAACTATGTATGGTTCCCGCCTCCACTATATCGTTCGCTAGACTATTTCACTTCCTAACTACTCTATGGCTGATGAAATGCTTCCTAACATTCCTTTGACTCATCTGAGTCTTCAGCTTCCAGTTGTGTCCCCTTGTTTCTGTGTTCCCTCTCTGGAACATCCTGTCACTATCTACCTTGTCGATTCTCCGCAGTATTTTGTATGTCGTTATCCTGTCTCCTCTAACCCTTCTGTACTCCAGTGTTGTTAGTCCTATTTCCCTCAACCTTTCTTCGTAGGGCAGTCCCTGAGTTGTGGAACTAGCCTTGTCGCAAACCTTTGCACTTTCTCTAATTTCTTGACGTGCTTGACCAGGTGTGGGTTTCAGACTGGTGCTGCATACTCTAGTATGGGCCGGACGTACACGGTGTACCAAGTCTTGAACGATTCCTTGTTAAGGTAACGGAACGCTAATCTTAGGTTTGCCAGTCGCCCATATGCTGCCGCGGTTATCTGGTTGATGTGTGTTTCCGGAGACGTGCTTGGCGTTATACTCACCCCAAGGTCTTTCTCCTTTAATGAGGTTTGTAGCCTTTGTCCACCTATCCTGTACTCTGTCAACGGTCTTCTTTGCCCTTCTCCGATCTTCATGACTTTGCATTTGGTGTGGTTAAATTCGAGAAGCCAGTTGCTAGACCAGATGTCAAGCTTGTCCAGGTCTCTTTGAAGTCCTGCTTGGTCTTCATCCGATGTGATTCTCCTCATTAATTTCACATCATCTGCGAATAGAGACACTTCTGAGTCTACCCCGTCCGTCATATCATTCACATATACCAAGAATAACACTGGTCCTAGGACTGACCCCTGCGGTACACCGCTCGTCACAGGCGCCAACTGTGATACCTCATCACGCACCATGACCCGTTGTTGCCTTCCATGTGAGATATTCCCTGATCCATTCCAGTGCCTTTCCTGTTATAAATTGGACATATGTCGTTCCTCTGCCTCCTTGCACTTTGTCACTACATATTCCATCATTTCATTTACTGACTGTCCTTCCATTTCCCTTTCCCACAGAACCTCCTGCAGGAAATTCCTCATACCCGTGTAATCCCCTCTTTTAAAGTCTGGTATGTCTCTTTCAGCACCGTTTTCCCTCTCCACCTGTAGCTCTACAATGTACTCAAAGCTCATCACCATATGGTCGCTGGTTTCCAGGGGGCTCTCGTGTGTTATGTCCTCGATATCTGAGCTATTCAGGGTGAATACGAGGTCCAGCCTTGCTGGTTCGTCCTCTCCTCGATCTCTGGTCGTGTCCCTGACATGTTGGTGCATCAGGTTTTCCAGTACCACGTCCATCATCTTGGCTCTCCAAGTTTCTGGACCCCCACGTGGTTCTTGGTTCTCCCAGTCGATCTCCCTGTGGTTGAAATCGCCCATGTCCAGTAACTTCGCTCTGCTCATGTGCGCTTTTCTTGCCACCTCCGCCAGAGTGTCCACCATTGCTCTGTTGTTCTCATCATATTCCTCTCCTGGCCTCCTGCAGTTCTGTGGTGGGTTATACATCAATGACTATCTTGTGCTCCCCAGACTGGATGGTACCTACTATAAAGTCCCTTTCTCGACACACCTCCATTCCTTCCATTTCCTCGAATCTCCAACGGTTCCTTACGAGCAGTGTGTGTGTGTGTGTGTGCGTATTCAACAATATGTACTCACTTGCATGACTCACAGCTCCTGGGCCCACCTTTTCGCTGGTCGCACCTATGTTCACTCTCTCCTGGCTTCAAGAGCCTTGTCGTACCTCTTCTTAAAGCTATGAATGGATCCTGCTTTTCCCACTTGTCTCTCCCTATCTGGAAAAGACCCGAGCCGGGACAAGACCTGCGAACCTACAACAGCAGCAACTTGTCTCTCCAGTTCTTGTCTGTTTTTGATCATTCTAAGGCGGAGTAAATGCTGAGCACATCGTACCCTGTCCCAAGGTTCGTAGATTCGAGTCTCTTTCGGCCTGAGATAAGTTTTTGTGAATATTTCGCGAGTTCTGCGAATTCTAAACACTATAAATCTGTCGTTGGTCGTTGCATTCTGAGGATGAGATGAAAAGCCTTAAGCCATCTTATTAAATGTTGGTTGCTTTGGACCAAACGTCTAGCATTAGCTGGACGCTAAAATATTGACCAGTGTGGTACAGTGAGCAGAGCAAATGGGTAGTTATAGACTTCTTTCTAAGAGCTTACATAATTTCTAATCTGAAATTCCTCGAGGATAAATACACGTATGTCACAAATTCATACGGTTCACTACACTTCCCCGTACATTTAATACGTGATCGCAAGAAACGTGCGACACCCATTCTTAACAAGACTTACATCATTTCAGTTGAAGGAACTCCTGCCAGGTACTTGATTCTTCAGGTCGACGACGTTGCAACTTACGACTCTTAACACTGTGAATAAATGGTTTAGAAAGCCGATGAATGAGACAAATTAGACTCTTGTGCAACATTTTGGTATATGTTTTCTGGAAAAGTGTCGCCAGCAAGTGGTTCTTCAGTCCAACGCGGAGAAAGGTAGAAGATGAGAAGGAATTTGAGGTAATCAGTCCCTCAACCTGGAGTCGATGTGTTCAGTCCATCAATCTTAACAAAAGTGTAGCATATTCTTGGAGAGAACACTAGCGCCGGAGTATACATATTACCATGCGGGGCATGTGACAAAATATATGTGTGGGAAACAGCAAAATCTCTGGATATTAGTATCCAGGAGAACAAGAACGCCTGCAACCGTGATGACCGACGGGCGTGTCCAAGACAGAGACGATGTTAGACACCTTATGAAGTTCAGTGAGGCAATGACAGTCGTTAAGGAAGAAGATTTATGACGGTCAAAGTGTATAGAGGCTGTTCTAATTGCCGTCAGTAACACTACCATCAAAAATCCGGAAGTTACACTATGTTGCCTATTCTGGAGACCTCTGTAACAGGTTGCTGACAGACCCCTCTCAAACCCAACTTATCTCACCACACTTATACTATTACTACTGTTGCTGCTACTTCTAATATCAACTTATAGTTTGCTACCGTCTTAGTTATCTCTGTATTAGGAAGTGGCATAAGACACTCGTAGTGAAACGATTCCTCTAATAAATGTTCTGAACTATTCATTAGTGTCTTCGTCCTCACTGGCACGATTGATTTCACTACATTGATAAAGAATAAATATATTATATGATTTCAAAGCTATGAAATAGGAGACATAAATCTGAGTGTCTCTTAGTGTATGGAGGATTAGACAAATGAACTTAAGATAAGAAAAAGAACATTCATTTAAATTCGTCTTTATTCCATGTGATAATGAAAGAGTTGTGGGTGCAATAAAGATATAGTGACCTTATCTCATTCCTGATAATAATAATAATAACAACAACAACAACATCAACAACAACAACAACAACAACAACAACAATAATAATAATAATAATAATAATATTAATAACAATCATAATAATATTTATTTCTACAAGTTCATGATACAACTATTACAGACTTAGTTCATATTATATACATAATATATATAAAGAAACTGGTTAGGAAAAGCAGTGGGTGGCGAAGGTGCAAGTGTGGGAGGGGGGAGCGGGCAGGTGCACCTGAGCGGGGAGCATGTCTGTGTAGGTGCACCTGAGCGGGGGGCATGTCTGTGTAGGTGCACCTGAGCGGGGGGCATGTCTGTGTAGGTGCAACTGAGCGGGGAGCATGTCTGTGTAGGTGCACCTGAGCGGGGGCATGTCTGTGTAGGTGCACCTGAGCGGGGAGCATGTCTGTGTAGGTGCACCTGAGCGGGGAGCATGTCTGTGTAGGTGCACCTGAGCGGGGGGCATGTCTGTGTAGGTGCACCTGAGCGGGGGCATGTCTGTGTAGGTGCACCTGAGCAGGGGGCATGTCTGTGTAGGTGCACCTGAGCGGGGGCATGTCTGTGTAGGTGCACCTGAGCGGGGGCATGTCTGTGTAGGTGCACCTGAGCGGGGGCATGTCTGTGTAGGTGCACCTGAGCATGGGGCATGTCTGTGTAGGTGCACCTGAGCGGGGCGCATGTCTGTGTAGGTGCACCTGAGCGGGGGCATGTCTGTGTAGGTGCACCTGAGCGGGGGCATGTCTGTGTAGGTGACCTGAGCGGGGCATGTCTGTGTAGGTGCACCTGAGCGGGGAGCATGTCTGTGTAGGTGCACCTGAGCGGGGGCATGTCTGTGTAGGTGCACCTGAGCGGGGGCATGTCTGTGTAGGTGCACCTGAGCGGGGGCATGTCTGTGTAGGTGCACCTGAGCGGGGGCATGTCTGTGTAGGTGCACCTGAGCGGGAGCATGTCTGTGTAGGTGCACCTGAGCGGGGGCATGTCTGTGTAGGTGCACCTGAGCGGGAGCATGTCTGTGTAGGTGCACCTGAGCGGGGGCATGTCTGTGTAGGTGCACCTGAGCGGGGGGCATGTCTGTGTAGGTGCACCTGAGCGTGGAGCATGTCTGTGTAGGTGCACCTGAGCGGGGAGCATGTCTGTGTAGGTGCACCTGAGCGGGAGCATGTCTGTGTAGGTGCACCTGAGCGGGAGCATGTCTGTGTAGGTGCACCTGAACGGGGGCATGTCTGTGTAGGTGCACCTGAGCGGGGCATGTCTGTGTAGGTGCACCTGAGCGGGGAGCATGTCTGTGTAGGTGCACCTGAGCGGGGGGCATGTCTGTGTAGGTGCACCTGAGCGGGGAGCATGTCTGTGTAGGTGCACCTGAGCGGGGAGCATGTCTGTGTAGGTGCACCTGAGCGGGGGGCATGTCTGTGTAGGTGCACCTGAGCGGGGGGCATGTCTGTGTAGGTGCACCTGAGCGGGGAGCATGTCTGTGTAGGTGCACCTGAGCGGGGGGCACATCAGGGCGGGGGCACGTAAAAGCGAGGGCAAGTCTGGGCAGGGGGCACGTCTGGGGGGCACGTCAGGGCGAGGGGCAAGTCAGGTCGGGGAACACGTTAGAGCAGGTGGCACTCCAGGGCGGGGGGCGCATGTCTAGGCAGGTGTTCCTTGATGGGCAGCATTATTTTGAGATATTTTTACTTCCCAAAATTCGTCGCTGAGGTCTTTATTCTTAGGAAATTTTTATGTTACTCTCCCCTCTTCCTCTTCCTTTTCTTCTTCCTCTTTCTCTTCCTCTTTCTCCTTCGCCTCCACTTCCTCATCATCCTCGTCCTCCTCCTGAAGAAGGAAAGATGAGAGCGAGGGAGGGAGACAGGGATGAAGGAAGTGAGAAATTGAGGGAGGGAGAAACATAGGAAGGAAGAGAGACAGAGGGAAAGGGAGTGATAAAGGGAATTGGAAGGTTGGCAAAAAGGTAAGGTAGAAGAGTGGGAGGGAGGGAGGGAAGGAGGGAGAAAGGGAGGGAGGGAGTACTATAATAAATGGCAGCCACACAAGACACATGGTTTACTCTTTTCCAATCCACCTGATAGATGGGTTTGCTGGTAGAGCCAGCCAGCAAGCCAGGTAGCCAGGCAACCAGGCAGCCAGCAAGCCAGCAAGCCAGGCAGCCAACCTACTAGTCAGTCAGACCACCAGGACAAACTGCTTTGGTAACTCCTCGTGAACTGGTGATTGTTGTTGCTGTTGGTTGTCCTACCACCATCCGTGGTGGTAGGACCTGGGGTTACCTGGAGTCGCTTTCAGAGGTCATTGTCCCCGTGGCCCGGTCTCAGACCTAGTTTGTAGCCTGATCAATCAAGCTGTTGGTGCTCGCCACCCACAATCAAATGTATGCACCACAACCCGGCTGATGGAAAAATGTTTTGAGGAATTTATCGAGTTTCCTCTTGAAGGTAGTTAGGGGTTTGTTAGTAATTCCCCTAATGCATGACGGAGGGTGTTGAAGAGTCGTGGTCTCTTTTTACTTATTGAGCTCTCTCAGTGTAGTCATCGTTCCCCTGTTTTTCACTAGTGGTATCCTGCACCACCTGACATACCACTTGTGTTCATAAGTCGTAATTTTAGTGTGCAGGTTTGGGACCAGTCCCTACAGTATCTTCCACTATTAGATTATGATGTACCTTACTCGCCTACGCTCTAAGAAGTACAGTTCTAGAGACCAGTGATTTAAATGCTTAATCGTGTTCATGCAAACTGTGAACGTTCTCTATACATTTTCTAGGTCAGCAATTTCACCTTTAAAAAGGCAACAATATTCAACATATACAGCAATATTCTAGCCTAGATAGAATGTGTTACTTAAAGAGTATATTTATTGGCTTGGCATCTCTTTCAGGTCTCTCGGAGTTGCAATAAAAACATTATTATCCTGGGACGTGAGATCTTCTGATATTATTATCCCAGGTCTCTCACATTCGACGTATGTTCTATTGAGTGGTGTGACTTTGTCTTATACTCTGATCTTGCTTTTATTTCCTCCACTCTTCAGTACTGTAGTAACTGAAATTTGCCCTCACTGAACATCATATTCGTCAGCAACCCATTGGAGGACTTGGGTTATATCTGCTTTGAGGTTCCTTGTGTCTTCCATGGATGCCAGTCTCATACAGCGTCTAATCTCCTCTGCAAAGTGCTGTGACTTATGTCCCTGTCAGTGTAAGATTTGAAAATGAGTTAGACACATATGCAACACTTGGGTATCTTTATCGAGGAAAACGTTTCGCCACACAGTGGCTTCATCAGTCCAATACAAAGTAGAAAGGTGTAAGGAGAGGAGGAGTTTGAGGTAATCAGTCCCTCGGCCTGGAGTCGATGTGTTCAGTCCATCAATCTTGTAGTAAGTACAGCATAGGGCAATAGGAGTTGCTTATATACTGTAGACAGGTGAGGCGAAGCAGGAGGAGGCGGGGTCATAGTGGTACCATCCACTAGTCGAAGTAGGTCTTCGTCCAAAGGTCTACCTGTCTACAGTATATAAGCAACTCCTATTGCCCTATGCTGTACTTCCTACAAGATTGATGGACTGAACACATCGACTCCAGGCCGAGGGACTGATTACCTCAAACTCCTCCTCTCCTCTCAACTTTCTACTTTGTATTGGACTGATGAAGCCACTGTGTGGCGAAACGTTTCCTCAATAAAGATACCCAAGTGTTGCATATGTGTCTAATTTATCAACGTATCTTGAGGGACAGTGCCTTTTACTGTAACAATCTTTGATTTCACTTTATATACTATTACTTATTTGCGTGTAGTTTATGTGCAATTGTTTCATGACCGCACTTTTCTAACTCTTTCGTTAAGTCAGTGAGCTCTATATCTTCATCTTACTTGTTTTCCAGTACTTCCAAGACCATGTCATAATGGCCCTGCAGTTGTACTTCCAAGACCATGTTATAATGGCCCTGCAGTTGCCAAAGGCAGAGCAACCTGTTCTGAACCCAAGTTTACTTGGCTTGTGCAATTGCTGCGATTGCTTGTAATTGGCATTCTTGCTTCTTAAAACACTTTAGGGACTCACTTTAGGGTCGCACTTTAGGGTCTATGGTGTATTGCAATTGCTTTACTGCCACCTTTGTGAACAGTTACAATATCAGTGGGTTTTAAGGGCTTGAATGGCTTTAGCGTCTAGTTTCCTTTTCCATAGAATATTTAAAGCACAGAATAAGGATTTCTTGCAGTTCTTGAGGAATATGGAGTATGGTTCTAAGGCGATGAGCATGGGCATGTAATCAATGGCTTCGAAGACAAGTTGGGTTAGGGTTATATGAGAAATTAGGGAGATGTCTGCGGCATTTTAAGTCTCATTCATGAAGAACTAATATTAGTCTTTAATATTTCGGATGATAAATGACTCATTGAACATTAAGTCGTATTGGAAAGTTAGTATTTTCTACACTTCTTTTATGTCGTCAGTGTACATGGCATCTCCTTTAATTACATGTCCGTTACTATTTTTTTTACCTGGATTGTGCATATGAGAAGTGTTTTCGATTTCCCTGAATTTCTCTTACGGTTTTTAGCTCCCTTTGCCTCTCGTGAACTCTGTATGATGCATTCAGTTTAAGCTCAACAATTTCTAATTCTCTAGCCAGTGTTACTTTTCGTTCTTCAGAAAGTCTACTGCCTTTGAGAAGCTCTGTTATTAATCGTTTTTGCCTAAGGAGGACATGGCTTTCCCTATCCTACCTGCGCTTCCTTAGTCATAGAATGTGTCTGGAGTATTCCTCTAATGCTATTGAGCTCATTCACTCGGATTATTGGTTTAGGACATCGTTTATCATATTGCCTTCGGGACATATTTAAGCAGGCTAACGATGTTCTTGTTATTAAAGTTAAATTTCTTGAACACACCCTCATGGTGGAGTGTGTTTTGCTGATAATGAGAAGTGGGTATGTCTTCAAACATTATAATATTCCATGCCAGGCCTTAATTTTCAGCGAATATAAACTCTAGGGTATTAACAAGCCGAGTCAATTCTGTTGTTATTTGCTGGTATAAAGTAAATTGTTGGAGTCTAAGTAACGTAATTGAGTGAGACTGTGCATTCATATAGCTGCTGGGATTCTCTCTGCTAATGCGGCTGAATTTGAAAGTTTTCTCTGCTAGGAAGCTGTATTTTGTTGCTTAAATGTAAGTACAATAACTGGATTCTGATTTTCAGTTTTAACCACTAGAACTTCAAAAACATCATTCATGGTATTAAGTTGTCGCATGTAAGCGCATCTTAACATACCGACCAATCTCACCCTTAGTTGTCTGTTTTTTCTGTCATGTATCAGTTGACTGTCCCTCACTTGTTTATTTCGTTACCAAAGTATAGTCTTTTACGATGGTTTCTGTAAAAGCAGCAAATATTGCACTTGACGCATTGAGGAGACAGCTAATGAATGGGATTTTGATGCTTGTCACTGATCCGGGGGATTCTTGACAGAATTTAATAACTGTGATACATACAGCGGTTGTATTTCTATCCAGGATGGTTCATAGGTGGTGATATATTCTTACAATTTCTTGCCATTCTTTTCCATTTCCGAGCACTATGATTAATTATACGTGCATATGCATTATACGCTTCTTTCCCCTCACATGGAATGCCGAGCAGCTTGCATCATAATATTGTCTCTAATTTATTGAGTTATTGCAAATTTCAGCGTGGAAGTACATGTCTTCAAATGACATACGCCTTTATTGAAGAGCGTATGGCGTTTATGCTGACACATTTCATTTGTTTTCCCAGTTGATCCATATTTGCAAATTCTCCAAGCGTAATGCTGACACATTTGTTTTTTTTGATGGCCCTGTTATACGCTATTAAATTTGTAATGGAGCCTGTAGTACAGGGAATACTAGGGGTGGAATTCATAGGGGAGGCTTAACAGGTTATATGTTTCTTTCCCGATGAGTCTGCACTCATATCTGAATCATCTGCTCGAACTTCAATATTTTGAATAATATTATTAACAGTTTCTTTTTCAAATTCATTTCTGCGAGGGAGTTGCCACTTGGATTTATTGGCTCCTATTTCCTCTAAGTGATTTTCCTCTACGCTTTTATATATTCTAGGTAGATTATCCAGGAGAAGCCCTCTGTCCTCTTGATTACTATCATTCTGTATCTTTCATAGCTTCTCCACTGACTAAGTCAGCTTCTCAAGAAGGATGTTATCTTTGAGTTTATTTGTGACCAGGAAAGAGCCTTTACTGCAAATAGGAGTCCAATGACAAGTAGCATGAGTCCAAGAGTAAGCAACAGCCAATAGCTTATGCTAGTTGTGTTCTTATCAAAGCCTAGAGAAACTACTCAGTAACAGAGCTAGACGCCACAGCTATTGTCTGAGCCTTACATTATTTCCAAGATATTATCTACCAATATCCCATCAAGAGTTACACTGACCAATTACCTCTCTTGTCTCTCTTTGAAAACAAGAATCTCTCAGGAAACCATGCTCGGTGGTCTCTTAATATCAATGAATATAACCCGGAAATTCTCTATGTTCCTGGTAAGAAGAATGTTGTTGCTGATGTCCTGTAAAGGCATATCACTTTTGCTAGCCCTAACAATTTCTCCTCTATTGCGGATCTAAAGAGAGCCCAACATCAAAATCCTGTTTGGTCACCTTACTCTGTTTCCTGACCAAGGAGGATGCTGACCTGCAGATCAGTCTGCCTGTACTGGTGAGGGACTTGGTCGTCAACCAAGGAATGCTGTGCTGGGTGGCTAGACTAGCAGATCATGTCAAAGTCGTCCACCAGGTCGTGATCCCAGAGTCTTTGATACCAGCAACCCTTAAGCTGATCCATGTGTCATACAGGCAAGAATGAAATACTTCTAGCTTAAAATGGTAACAGAAATTGCAGAGTATGTGCAAAAATGTGCTGTCTCCCGATGTCACCTCACGACGTCACGCCGACAGTGTTAGTTTCACAGTGAGCAATATGTTTGTGTTGTCGAGAAGATTGAGAGAAGATATGTCATGCGTTAATTCCCCTCAGTCAGTGTTCTCACATGTTCATGTATGGCTTAGTGTCGATTTTTGCACAGAAAAGCGTCATTTGCTAGTTCAAGCCATGTTGTGTGTGCAGTTTTCGATGTGTCCTGTGTGGTCTTGAGCACAGCTGTATGTGGACCACAGTATGTTCTGTGCCCAGACCAGCATAGCACCTGTGTTACTTGTCACTCGGTGTGACCCGCGTGCTTGACAGCTGACATTAGTCAGTTCAGGCGTCAGTTACGAGCTTCTGAGCCCCGTGTACAGAAAGCTCTTTATGTTCGCAGCTCGTAATGCCCTGCTGAACCGTACCCGCTATGATTCCCATCGATACTCGTTTCCACTTCACCTCCAGACCGCCAGAGTGCAGTTATATGTAGAGAACCAGTCTGAGGACGCTTAGACCAACCTCTGCTGTAACTCCAACTGTCGAGAGAATGACACTCGTCAAGCCCCAGTTAGCCCTGTTGGCAGGCAGCGTCAGCCTCATGTCACAGCTTCAGCGAGCAGCCTGCACAAAGATGATGTCACTTTGACTGCTAACCTGCTCACTCCAGTACGGTGTATGATGTTACGACTTCCAGATGTTTCGCCGAGTCGTCTTTGCCACGACTCACTCCACACTCGCCAGCAGTGACAGCCCCAGCGACAGTACCAGTCGAGAAATGCCCTCCTAAGTCGCTTGCCAGAAGAAGTGCTGTCCAGTTGCCGAGTGCTGACGACGCTTCACTCGAGGGCACCAGCAGGTTGTGCCCCAGGTTGAGTGAACCCTGCAGCAACTACTATGATGACTGTTTCACCATCCCAGAGGAGACCGTACCCTGTTACATCCCACCTCAGCTGCAGTGATATCTCCTGTGTTGCAGTATCTGTCCAGATGCAGGAAGGCGTGCAGTGATGCCCATCGACGCTCACTGCCTTAGACCACGATGTATTTTTTGCACACCCCACCATTTTTTTTCTTCCCTCTCTGTAGGATTTTTTTCCATGTCCACATATGTATATATATTTTTTATTTTGTGTTCTGTGCCCTGTTCCTGCAAGAGAGAAACCGAGTTTTTTTACAGCCAGTCATGGTCAGGGTCGACCATGGGTAGGTGGCCAAGCAAAATGTAGCCAGTAAGACCTACATTCCTAGTTCCCTATCCACCCCTGCCTCTCTCTCACTTTTCGTCCAGGCATCCTAGAGTCAACAAGGCCTACTCCTCTCTCCCTTGCTGGGCATGGCCCTCCCGGGCCATGGGCACAAACACACTGCCTGTGTACCCTCACATTATCGCCAATAAAGTAAGAAGCCTCCGAAGACTTATTGTTGCTCCCCCGCCTGCAACAACGACCTGCAATTAACCATTCGTTATAATAACAACACTGCGACTAGCCGAGGATTCGAACCCATTTAGTTTTGGCCCTTCCTCGTGGTGAGCAAAAATCACATGACACCTTAACCCACTGAAACACACAATCCTACAAGAACCAAGCACCCAGCTATGCTAGGTATGTTACTCTTGGTCTGAAGACATATGGTGATGTGGGTGCCTTTAAGCTAATTTCATTCTTATCCCCATTTAGTGTACTAGCCACCACAAGCACTAGCGTGTGTTATATATATATACGCATGTGTGAGCGTATTTGATAGGATTGAATGGAGACAAATTGTTTTTAATATTTGACGTGCTGTTGGAGTGTGAGCAAAGTAACATTTATGAAGGGATTCAGGGAAACCGGAGATTACAGAGTCGTGACAATCCTCTGCATCAGACCGTTGCTTCTGTATGAGTGAAAGTGCAGTGTGCATGTGGGGAGTTGAGCAGTAGTGGTAGTCTTGAGGGGATCCTGCCAGCAGAGGTGTGGAGGAGGTTTGTTTACCCTTTGTGTTCGGCCGTGGGTTGGGGGGGGGTAAGTGGTCGCCCAGGACTCCACCATTGGATGCTGAACAGAAGAACACTTTGGTTAACAGTGAGAACATGGTGATTAGTGTGCCAAATGGTGAGGGTTTCTCTAAATGAAATAATAAGTGTATAACAATTAGCAAATGTTAGTCAATGATGTGAATCATTAGTGAACAGATAGGGCCACTCCCCTCGCCCCCATCCCTGGTCCCCTCCCCAAACCCCAGTTTAGGCCTACTGACTTCCTGACCAAGGGTGTTGCCGTTTAGTGCCCCACCAATTACTCACACCACCGCTAGCTACTCCCCCACTGTAATCCCCCATGCATCCATGATGTCCTTCACCCATTACCCCACAGCTGGCACCCTCCCACCCCCACGATGTCAGCAATGTCAAAAGAGGTGCCGGGTTCCCAAGAATCTCCACGACAGAGTCAACGCCCTGGAATCCGTCCACGAGGCATCTGCCAGGTGTGCCACAGGGAATGTGCACTCAATCCCTCAACTGGCAACATCCATGTACACAATGGATGTCTAGGCTCCTGGAGGGCTCCAAATGAGAACAACCAACAGGCCCTCCCAGCAGACAGAGCTGACAACTATGCTGACTTCACCTCTACAGAGGACCTAAAATCTGCAATCAAATTAACATCCACCAGGACGCTGACACACATCCCCAAAGCAGCTCGCCCTCAAGCTGCCAGCAAATTCGCTGACCTCTTGAAGAAAGTCAACGATGCTCCTGCAAACTACGGATCCTGGCACAACCTACTGCTAATTGGCAATGTCTGTTTAGCTGTCCCACCAAGGAGGGACAAGTCACTAGCAACATCTGTTATTAGGGCAATAAATGCATTCCCTAGATCTGACAATCTCGTCCGTCTCCCCATTTGGGCGACAAACACCCGCCTGGCAAATGCCAACAACAGGACACCTGATGCCTCAAAAATCAGAGCCCAAATTAACAAAAAAATAGAAGAGGGTAATACTATTGGAGTACTGAGGCTTATAACCAGTGAGGATACCATCGCTCCTAAGGACGTCATTACAGCACAAGCCCTGAAGGACAAACATCCACCCAGGGCTCCCAGTACCAACAGGGACCTCCCTGACAATGCAGCAGGTCAAGACCATGTAACCTTACAGGACGCTGATGTGTATAAAGCTGCTATGTCATTTCCACAGGGCTCAGCAGGAGGTTTCACCGGTTTAAGGCCACAACACTTAAAACAAAAGGTCAATCCAACACTTGGTGAGGTTTCAGAGAGGTTACTGTCTGAACTCACCAAATTTTCCAATGTGAACCTGGCTGGCAGTGTCCCAGAGGCCATTACACCCCTTTTCTTTGGTGCCTCACTGTGTGCCCTTCAGAAAAAGAATGTAGGAATCGGCGCCTAGTCACCAAGGCTGCAGTAAGAATGGTGAGTCAAGAGGCTGCCGTAATGTTGAAACCAACTCAGCTCGGTTTTGGTGTTCAACAAGGCTGTGAAGCAGCTGCCCATGCAGCACGAGTATACATCAACAAAATGTCCGATGAAAAAGCCTTGATCAAATTGGACTTTGCCAACGCTTTCAACTTAGTCAGAAGGGATGCTGCTCTCCAAGCAGTTTCTAGGCACTTCCCTTCCCGCTATCCCTTCATAGAATCGTGTTATAGTGTGACTTCTAAACTATTGTTTGGGGACCATGAGATTGACTCGTGTGAGGGTGTCCAACAAGGGGACCCTCTCGCCCCCTTTCTATTTTGTCTAGTCATCAAGGAAGTCACAGAATCGCTCTCCAGTGATGGTACCCTAGCTGACAGTACTGAATCTCTCCTAGAGGACATCAGAAAAATTAAAGACATGGGAGAGAGCCTGGGCCTATCTTTAAACCCCACCAAATGTGAAATAGTTTCTACCAATCAACAGATGATCTAGAATATTAGTGCTGTTTTACTAGGAGCACGAGCCATTGATCCAGCCAATAGCACTCTCCTTGGTGCTCCTCTTTGGTCCAATGCCATCGATCTGATCCTAGAAAAATAATCTCAGACCTCAGGACGATGGAAGGAAGGATGGATGAAAGACATTGATACACACGATGCCTTCTACTTACTCACCTAGGTGCCTGTCCATCCCAAAACTTACCTACTTCCTGAGATGCTCCTCAGCCTTCAGCAGTCCGAAACTCAAGGAATATGACTCTCTCTTTAAGACCATGCAAGAGAGTGTATTGAATCTTTCCCTCAAAAAGATGGACAGTGGTTGCAAGCCTTACTTCTAGGAAATCTGGGAGTACGCAAATCCTCCCAGATTGCCCTACCAGCTTTCCTATCCTCTTCATAGCATCCTACGAGTTAATAAGACAAATTCTTCCGGACAACCTCAGTGACTCAGCAGGAATACAGGACCCTAGCTACGCCATTGCCATCACTGACTGGGAGACTCTTGATGCTCCAGCAACAAAACCTAGTGCAGCACTGGCCTACAAACAGTCAAGTTCGGATGGCCCCATCGCTGAAAAAGAGCTTGCCAACATGCTTAGGGATGCCACATCAGACAGGGAGACTGCATGTCTCCAAGCTGTGAGTGCACATCATTCTGGGGACTTCCTCCAAATAGTTCCCATTTCGGCAATTGGGAACACGCCTCAACCCTAAGACCCTCCGTATTGCAGTGGTTCTTCGCCTTGCTGCCCCAATTCACACGGAATATACGTATATTTGCGGTGATGCACAAGCCGACCAATATGGTCTACATGGTCTTAACTGTTCCAAAACCAAGGGCTGGCATGCAAGACACAATGAGGTCATTGACATCATAAAGGGAACCCTTGCTACAGCTAGATGCCCAGCCGAGAGATAGCCCCAATCACTAGCAGCCAACAATACCCACAACCCAGCAAACTGTCCCAATGGGATCACCATCTATCCTTGGAAGAATGAGATCATGGGGAAAAAATGCCACACGTTTCCTTGAAGAACTGGGTTCCAGACTCATCGACACCACCAGGGACCCAAGGGCAGCCACTTTCATGTTCCAGCGCCTCAGCCTGGCCATCCAGAGGGGAAATGCATGCTGCATACTGGGCTCGTGTCCGGCTTCGGAGGAGCTGGAGGAGATTCATAACCTTTGATATATTGTACCAATGTATTTATGTTTGTGTTTTCTGTCAATGTATTCTGTCTATTAATAAAGTTAACATGTAATATAAAATATAGGGGGTGGTAGGAAAAGAAAATATTTAAACAGCTCCTGCGAGAACCTTGAGTTTTCCCTGAGGTACGTTTATTGTCTTTTCTGAGGATGAGGGTCCCCAGTAAAGTTCTAGAGGTGGTACCTCCCTATATTTTATATTTTATTATATATATATTAACAAAATGCGGCATGGCAGGAGATCGAACCCGTTCTACTTTGGCCCGCCTCGTGGGAAGCAGGTCAAAATTCACGACTCTCTAACCACTGGACCATACAATCCTACAAACATCATGAGCCCAGTGAACTAAGTTTGCTTCATTTCAGGAGAGCCTTCAACACAGGAGGGATGTGGGTGGCCTTACTGTTATGTGCAAGGCGAATATTGTTAAAGTTCCATACTTGGCTCCACTCAGAGGATAGCGAGAACTGAGCTTCTATACAACAAGACGGGCAGCAAACAGCAACTTCACTCTGACTGTACCCTTCTCCAGAGCATCGCTTCATCTGAAACCATTTATTCCTAGGATGACTCGTGTCTGGAAGATGTTCGTACAGTATAATGATATCAACGAAATTAAGTCAGTTGACCAAATGAAATCTCTGGCCGAGTTTCATCCTGTTCCCTATATCACGAGAGTGCAATAGGCAAGTGAAGTAGTAGCAGCAGCAACACACACTAAGAGGAACTCTTGAGCTTCCCCAGCGCTCAGGCTTTGGCCCAAAGCTGGGGTGTGGCTCCAAAAGGATCCTGTTGTGCTTGCTGCTTTTGAACCTCCGAACATCGTCTGCTGCTCTGCAGCTGCCTCACCCTTCGATCCCAGTGTGGGCGGGGGTTGAGGCAGCCCAAGCTGCCTAGCTTCTCCCTCCGAGCCCCGTGGGGGTGGAGATTGAGGCTGGACCTGGGGACAACTGGTCCCAGACGATGAGGATGTCCTTGTACCTCCTCCTATGGCAGACATTGGTCTGGGACACTCCCATGACAGGGAGCCAAGGCCAGGCCACCTCTTGGAAAAGGCCCGGGCCGGGCGATTATACCGGCGAATCTACAACAAGTTCCCTATATTTATGTCTCGTAACAATAAAAAGGCTTTCAAATGAGCTGATGTAGGTAAAAGTTCTTAGCTTGTAAATAAAGTTAGAAACCTTAACGTAACCTTGTTAAAAGAGAGTATTAAAACCTTGTCAGTAAATATGACTGAGACCCGAAGATCAAACTTACCTTTATCAATGTTCAGGCTGTCTGCCCTAGCTGGCGACAATCCTATCAGCAAACAGCTTGACAACACCAGAAGAAAGGTCCAGTCAAACAGCCGGCTGCAACAGCTGGATGCCCTGTTTTCTGCTTCTGCTGCTTCCCCATGGCCATACCAAGATCTGGACTTGCCATGGGCGTGGGCACACGTGGAAGGGGTGTTCATATCCTTGGCTTGATAAATTCCTGTCACTCTCTCAAAATTACGAGTAGTTACCCCTGCCTTCGAAGAGATTGCTTTCTTAGTGGTTAAAAGATGCCCCAGTCCTTGATGTCTCCACTCTCAAATATTTCCACTTCCTGATGTCTCCACTCACTGATGTCTCCACTCACTGATGTCTCCATTCACCGATGCCTCCACTCTTCGGTCTAGAGTGCACGGAGAAATGATAGGATGGGAGGGATGGATAGCAAAAGGAGGAATAGAACAAAGAAGAGTGGTTTCTGGATTGATAGTAATGATGGTGAGACTAGGAATAAACAAGAACGAAATGATTATTAGGAAAAAGGAGACTAGAAAGGCACAGGTACGAATTGGTAATTGTAGACAAGAAAGAGACAGGTGCAAATGAATGGAAAAAAAAGAGACAGGAGACACGCTAATATTTTGAACGTGTAACAATGGATAGAAAGGAGCAATTGTAATAGATTAAATTTAGGACCAATTTATTGATTGAAACAAATGTCAATAATCAAAGAAAAGTAAAAGAAAGAAAGTTGTAAACTGCTTGACTAAAGATTTTCTACAAAAATAGGATCTCTTGTAAGAGAAGCTTTGGGTTTAAGGCAGCAGATGATTCTGAAAACTTGATGTAATGAGGACATGCAGCTTTCAGGAGTGTAAGCAGTTTGTCTAGAGAGAGAGAGAGAGAGAGAGAGAGAGAGAGAGAGAGAGAGAGAGAGAGAGAGAGAGAGAGAAGAGAGAAATATAAATGAGGCAAAAATAGAATGACAGAAAGAGAATGATAGTAGATAGTTAACTAACTTCTAAGTGACTCGCTCACTAAAATAAATTGAATCAGTAAAGCCTCCTAAAGTCTGAATATTTCAGATGCCATATAAAAACGGTGATTAATCCTGTCAGTAAATCTCCATAAACAAAAAAAAAAACGGAGATTAATCTCATTGAAACATCAAAAAATCACACTTATATAAACTTAAACTTATATTTCTCTACCTGAATTGTTTTTGATTAGCGGATTTTTATTTAACAAAAATGGCAAGATTACCACAAAGTTTAATTGATGTATCGACCTTCTGTGAGATTTCTTTTAAATAGTATGTGAAAAAAGTCAGGTTAGGTAAGGTTTGTCAGGAAACAGGACAAGTGTTTCCTGACGCGGGTCTTAGTCAAATGATGACCCACAGCAGGAGCTTTTGGTCATATGACCGAGGCCTTCCACTGGCTTACCGGTTCGCTCATATAAAAACTTTGATTATGATTATAACCATTGAAATGCTACATGAAGAACTCCGGGAATAATCATTGCCTGTTATAAATACTGCTAAAAATATGAATATAATATTATAAATTATATTTTTATGAACAGGCAATTTTAGGAAAAATTCTGAATTGTATTATGAATGAAAAGGCACAATACCGTGACTGAAACAGTACACAAATAACCCACAAATAGGAGACTGAAACATATGACAAGAGGATGTAGAACTATATGTTAACCTTAAGTTTATCTATAGGGGAGTCCAGTGATCACATCCACCGTGTCAGGTCCCACACCAGGCCAGAGACAATGTCTTCAAGACCAAATCTTGTTCTGCTAGTCTGTATAGGGTATAAGTAGGTTTCTGAATGAATTACTACGCATGACAATAAATTGTGTAGCGTGGGAGTGAATTGTGTAGTGTGGTAGTGAACTGTGTAGCGTGGGAGTGAATTGTGTAGAGTGGGAGTGAATTGTGTAGAGTGGGAGTGAACCGTGTAGCGTGGGAGTGAATTGTGTAGCGTGGGAGTGAACTGTGTAGCGTGGGAGTGAACTGTGTAGCGTGGGAGTGAACTGTGTAGCGTGGGAGTGAATTGTGTAGCGTGGGAGTGAATTGTATAGCTTGACAATGAATTGTGTAGCGTGGTAGTGAACTGTGAAGCGTTGGAGAGAATTGTGTAGCGTGGGAGTGAATTGTGTAGCGTGGGAGTGAATTGTGTAGAGTGGGAGTGAACCGTGAGGAGTTTTTAGTATATCGTGGGAGCTTTTTTTTTTATCTAGCATGAGTTTTCTGTCTAGCATGGGTTTTGTATTTAGCATGGATTTTATATTTAGCATCGTTTTCTAACTATCATGGGTTTTGTATCTAGCATGGGTTTTGTATCATGGGTTTTGTATCTAGCATGGGTTTTGTATCATGGGTTTTGTATCTAGCATGGTTTTGTATCATGGGTTTTGTATCTAGCATGGGTTTTGTATCTAGCATGGGTTTTCTATCAAGCATGGGTTTCGTATCTAGCATGGTTTTTAGTCTTTCATGGGTTTTGTATCTAGAATGGGTTTTATATTAGCATTTTTTTTGTATCTAGCATGGTTTTGTTTCTATCATAGGTTGTATCTGACATGTGTTTCCTATTTAGCATGGGTTTTCTATCTAGCATGGGCTTCCTATCTAGCATGGATTTCCTATCTAGTATGGGTTTTCTATTTAGCATGGGTTTTCTATCTTTCATGGGTTTTCTATCTTGCATGGGTTTTCTATCTAGCCTGGGTTTTTCATATTGTTGGCTTTACTGAGTATCATTCTAGTTTGCTGGTTTCTTTACTGGATTATTAAGTGGAAGGATTTAAGGAACTGTTGAAGAGGTTTTTAGAAACGTGTTGGAGAGATCTAACAAGAAGAGTGTAATTTTAAGTAGAGGAATGACAGTGTTGGAAGGGTTTAGAAAGAAGCGGAGGGGTTTAAGTAGGTGTTGGAGGGTTTTAACAACGAGAGGCGGAAGTTTAATGGCAAGTGGAATGAATTGTAAGGAAGATGAATGGAGAAACGACCAGAGAGCGGAAGTACAAATTCAATTTTCCTACCACACACTCACTCCTTGAAGAGGCAAACTGTCCACTCGAGCTGAAATCTCTGAGGAGCTGGCTACTAACCTCCAGCAGGTGCCGAGGTCTCCCCCACACACGTAGTCTTGCTAAACTGTAAACCACCTCTGTCAACACAGGAATTTCTTAAGAACGTGGTTAACGCATCCTCTTAACGTAGTTTCCCATCTTATTTAATGTGTCCACATGATTTTTTTTTTTAATATAACTTATAAATTTCTCAAAATACGTCCACCACTAGAATATTTTATCACATTGTAGGTAGGAAAGAGAAATAAATTCAACCTCTCTTGACCCGTTTTCTCTTTTCCGCAAAACTTAGAAAACGATAATTCTAGGAGTTATTAAAAATATTAAAAAAAAAAAAACATGTTTACCCATATGGAGCCCTGTTTTGGATTTTTATTTTTTAGTAAGAAGAGTGTAAAACACTATTTTTTCACTACTGTAGAGAAACACGTGCTGGGAACTACGAGAAATCAGGCACACTCCTACTGCCAGTACCTGCTTCTCGTCACCTGACTAGGTGTGCAAGAGAAGGCAGGAGGGCAGAAGGTGCGAGAGCGTGAGATTGCAAGGCCAGGCAGCTGAATGCGACTCATCTGTAGCCTCGCTGGAGAGCGAGTGAATTGCCAGCCTCCCTGATGCCACATCTCTCTCTCTCTCTCTCTCTCTCTCTCTCTCTCTCTCTCCTCTCTTCTGCGACTACTGCTGCTCCTCCTCTTGATGTTGTTGCTGCAGTTGCTGCGACTTCTACTACTGCTGCTACTACTATTTCAGCTGCTGCTGCTCATACTACAGCTGCTGCTGCTGCTTCTCCTTCAGCTGCTGCTGCTGCTTCTGCTTCAGCTGCTGCTGCTGCTTCTGCTTCAGCTGCTGCTGCTGCTGCTGCTTCTGCTTCAGCTGCTGCTGCCCCTACTGATGCATCAGCTGTTGCTGCTACATTTAATACAGTTGCTGGCATTCCTGTTGATAGTAGTGCTGCTGTTACTCCTGCTGTTATTATTGCTACTATTATTTTTCTCTTGCTGCTGCTGTTATTGATGTTGTTGATGCAGTTGCTGCAGTTCTTGTTACTGCTGATGCTGCTACTGCTGATGCTACTGCTGATGCTGCTACTGCTGATGCTGCTACAGCTGATGCTGCTACTGCTGATGCTGCTACTGCTGATGCTGCTACTGCTGATGCTGCTACTGCTGATGCTGCTACTGCTGATCTACTGTATGCTGCTGCTACTAGCCTGATGCTGCGACTACTCTGATGCTGTCTACTCTGATGCTGCTGCTACTCTTGTGCTGCTGCTACTCTGATGCTGTACTACTACTGATGCTGCTGCTACTGTCTGATGCTGCTACTTGACTGCTACTTGTGCTGCTACTACTGATGCTGCTCTTAGATCTGCTGCTCTACTCTGATGCTGCTTCTGCTGCTCTTAATGTTGCTCTGCTACTACACTGCTACTACTACTGCTGATGTGTACTGCTGATGCTACTGTGTGTCTGCATCGATCTACATGATCTCCATACTACTGCAGTGCCGTGCCTACTCATGTGCTATCACTCCTACTACTGATCTGCTCTTCTTCTCTACTATGCTCTCTACTACTATCTGTCTCTCTACTATCTCTTACGATGCTTTCTATTCTCTAGTCTACTCATCTCTCTACTACATCTGCTCTGTTTTCTCTGATGCTCTCTGCTCACATAATTCCCATCTGCATCTACCATACCCCTCACAATGCCCTCTCACATACTCCTCAAATACCCCATCACAATCTCCATTACTACCCTACTACCTATCACAATACCCTATCTACAATCCATCTCCCATCACATACCCATCACAATGCCCTGCTACAATACTCTATCTGCATACCATACAATGCTCCCTACTCACTGATCATACAATACCCCATCACAATCCCCATCCAATCCCATCACATACCCATCACAATACCCCATCACAATACCCCATCACAATACCCCATCACAATACCCCATCACAATACCCATCACAATACCCCATCACAATACCCCATTACAATACCCCATCACTACCCCATCACAATACCCACTCCATCCCACCAATCACCCTCCATTCCCATCACATACCTCACTACCCATCCAGTCTCCTATCACATCCCTCAGTCCTGCCCCTCACAATGTCCATTTCCATCACAATACCCCATCACAATACCCCATCACAATACCCATCACAATACCCATCACAATCCCCATTCAATCCACACAATACCCTCACAATACCCATCAATACCCATCACAATACCCATCACAATACCCTATCACAATACCCCATCACAATACCCCATCACAATACCCCATCACAATACCCCATCACAATACCCCATCACAATACCCAAAGACATACTCATACATCATCACATACCACATATCAAATACCCTAAAACCCATCCAATACCCCACATCCATCAAAGTACCCATCACAAATCAACCCCAATCACAATCCCCATCTCCCCTCAATACCCCATCACAATACCCCATCCAATCCCTACGAGTCGCCCATAATTTGTAGCAGTCACCAGAGTCACGATACCATCATCATCATACACACATAGTGATCACAATACCTAGTACCCTCCCATGACAAGCTCAGGATGGGATAGCAGAGACGAGGGGGCACGATGGTAGAGTACAGGGTAGGCATTAGGTGACAGTGGTGAGGAAGTGAGGAGAAGGGGAAGGAGTAGGGGAGAGTGGGAGTGAGGGGAAGGGGTAGGAAGTGGAGAGATAAGGGGTAGGGATTGAGGATTGGACAGTGGTGTGGGATGAGAGGGAGAGACGTGGGGAAAAAGGAAAGTAGGGAGGGACAGAGGGAGGATGTCTGGGTGGTAGGAAGGGCGACAAGGATGGAAGGAAGGGAGGGAGATGTTTAAGGAGGAAGATAGAGGAGGGAGGAAGGGAGAGAAGGAGAAAGGAAGGGGGACGAGAACGAGGGAGGAGGCCAGAAGAAAATGAAATAACAAAACAATAACAACAACAACAACAACAACAAGAACAACAACAATAATAATAATAATAATAATAATAATAATAATAATAATAATAATAATAATAATAATAAGAAGAAGAAGAAGAAGAAGAAGAAGAAGAAGAAGAAGAAGAAGAAGAAGGAGAAGAAGAAGAAGAAGAAGAAGAAGAAGAAGAACAATAATAATAAGTACTATATATATTTGGGTCTCTCCGTTCCCAGTACCCAGTTCCCAGTACCTAGTACCCAGTACCTAGTACCCAGTACCTAGTACCCAGTACCTAGTACAGGCGACAGAAATAGTGCAGAGTGCGGCACTTAAATCTTATCTTTTAAGATTTGTAGGGAATCAGAAGAGAAATTCACAAGTTATCACAAAGAAATTATTATACAAATTCATCATTTAAAATCTTAAATTAGGATATTACACAACCCAAGTATAATTCAAACGTTGCAAAGTGACCCTCGGAAGGGATGAAGCTAATCAGATGCGATACTCAGAAATTATCACGTGAAAAAGCAGTATTTTAATTTTTTTACAATTTCCAAACACGCAAATTGTTACCTACACAGACCAAAATTAATCCAAACTTTTCTTCAGGTAAGCAAAACCACCTTTTAAAAATGTAACTACAGTAAGTTTTATGTAAGCTTACTGTATCTTACATAAACATTTTTAACAATGGTCTTGAGGGCATATAAACGTTAAAAGCTGATAATAGAACACTAAGTTGTTATAACATAGGACAATTAAATAGCGTCAAACACTCAAGAATTAGTGCTGATCATAAGAGACTCTCTCTTATTATACCAACGACACTAATTTGATTAATATAACTGATACGTGATTACTTACACAGTTTCCTTTAAGGGAAATACATCAGCACTAAAAGTTTAGTGCTGATTAGAAGAGGAATTTTCACAACCTCGACCCCACACCCTGGACCCACGAAAACATTGTATATCTTGTTCATACATTTTATCAGCCGTTTAAGATTGTTGCCGTTCACAACAGTCGTATATATATATTTTTTTTTAGTCATAGGAAAAGCGCTAAACCCGCAGGGGTGATATACACCCTGTGGAATGGGAGACATTCAAATTAGATCCAAGCTGATAGTTCCTTGGATCAATCAGCTCCTCACCAGCATCAAGGTAAGGCCATGCCAAAGGGTGAAATAATATTAGGCCATTTTGAGATTTATAGTGGCAGAAATGTCATCAATATACTTTATTAAATACACCAGGCTTTATTAAATACACCAGGCTTTATTAAATACACCAGCCTTTATTAAATACACCAGCCTTTATTAAATACACCAGGCTTTATTAAATACACCAGGCTTTATTAAATACACCAGGCTTTATTAAATACACCAGGTTTTATTAAATACACTAGGCTTTATTAAATACACCAGGCTTCATTAAATACACAAGCCTTTATTAAATACACCAACCTTTATTAAATACACCAGCCTTTATTAAATACACCAGGCTTTATTAAATACACCAGGCTTTATTAAATACACCAATCTTTATTAAATACACCAGGCTTTATTAAATACACCAGGCTTTATTAAATACACCAGGCTTTATTAAATGCACCAGGCTTTATTAAATACACCAGGCTTTATTAAATACACCAGGCTTTATTAAATACACCAGGCTTTATTAAATACACCAGGCTTTATTAAATACACCAGGCTTTATTAAATACACCAGGCTTTATTAAATACACCAACCTTCTTCTAAGTAGGATACACAAATGTTAAAATATTGAAGGCGATCAGCGTAACCTGTCTCCACATATCACAGAATTTATTTTGGGAATGAAAATTTGAAGCCCATCGAATACGTCGTTCTCTAGTAATAAGTGAAAATTTGTGAGAAAGACAACGAAAACGTTTTCTGAGAATGTTCAGAAAACAGGAAAATCTCCCGTCTTTAAATTAAGAAAAAAAAACAGTTAGTTTTTTTTTTTGCGGTTCACTTTTCTCATTTACATTATATTTAAAATTTCTCTACACTTCTTTCAAAAAAAAAAAAAGATATTTTGGTTTAAAAAAAATTAAATTCGACAAATTTGGCAAAAAATGTCAGACTGGCCCCCGTTACGATACACCAGTACTCTTGTCAGTTCACAGGGAAACAGTTTACTTAACAAATTAAGTTTGAAGCCTATCATAAAAGGCATTCTCCAGTAATTGATTTATTTCCAACAAATCCTAGTTTTAAAAAAAATCACTAAAATGTCAAAATTTCACCTTTTCTGGCTAATGATAAGAGGTAAAAACCATCTTACAAAATGCATCGGCAATTATATTTTGTAGCCAATCAGAATTAATTTTTATTTATTGAATAAGAAATAAATATCCTATTTACTCAGTAGATTTGGCTGCTGTGACTCATGCTGTGTCTCATGCTGTCTCATACTGTGTCTCATGCTGTGACTCATGCTGTGCCTCATGCTGTGTCTCATGTTGTGACTCATGCTGTCTCATACTGTGTCTCATGCTGTGTCTCATGCTGTCTCATACTGTGTCTCATGCTGTCTCATGCTGTGTCTCATGCTGTCTCATACTGTGTCTCATGCTGTGACTCATGCTGTGTCTCATGCTGTGACTCATGCTGTGTCTCATGCTGTGTCTCATACTGTGTCTCATGCTGTGTATCATGCTGTGTCTCATGCTGTCTCACGCTGTCTCATGTCCTAACAGCAGTATGAGCCTCGTGTTCAGGAAATCATATCAGTGATAATCAGAAACCCAACATATTAGTCATTCTCCAGTTATACCAACGATTTTAAGATTTCTTTACTATTTTACTACCACAACAAATTTACCTGCACGCCATTAATTATTGAGATGTTCAGAAAAGGTGAACGGAATATTATTTAACGATATTTAGCGAGAATAAAACTTTCTTGATAGCCTAGTGTATATAAGATAATATATAAGAAGTGTTGAGAGAACATAGATGTTAGAAACACATGATAGAATATTAAACTAATTTAACCCAGGATAACTAAATAAAGTCAAACATTGTCAGTTATTTCTGATCGGAAGAGATACTCATCATATTATTAAAATAGTTTGATTAATAAAGGTGGTAAATGATAACTTACAAAACTTAACATCATGAGATAGTTTTTTTTTTACAGGAAAACTATATCAACATTAAACGTTTAAAGCTGACCTGACGATAATGTATTTTCCTGTAATTGAAAAAAATACAACAAAATTTATGCCATGAAACGTCTCATCCATTTCACACTATGCATTAGCTACTGAATATTCATACCTGGAGTCTACCTGGAGGGTATTCCGGGGGTCAACACCCCCGCGGCCCGGTCCACGACCAGGCCTTCCGGTGGATCAGGGCCTGATCAACAAGGCTGTTACTTCTGGCCTCAAGTAGTCCAACGTACGAACCACAGCCCGGTTGATCCAGCACCGACTTTTAAGTATCTGTCCAGCTCCCTCTTGAAGGCAGCCAAGGGTCTACTGGTAATTCCCCGTAGGTTTTATTTTTTAATGTACCAATGTCGCCCCTACTTTTCACTGGGGGTATTTTGTACCTCCTGCCAAGCTTTTACTTTCGTAGGGAGTGATTTCTGTATGCAGATTCAGGACCATTCCTTCATGCGCTCATAATTATTACATTTTAATGATATGACCTCACAAATGACACAAGACTCTCAGCGTGTTGTTTCAAGTCTTGGGTGATAACTCAGCCTTATAAGTCTCCATCTGTCAGTTCCATGAAAATATTCGAAATCTCCAAAGCGCTTCAAAATTCACAACTTTTTCACATTGGTTATTTTGCATATTGTGATATCGCCTATTTACTGTGATCGTATTTCATCTATATATGTCGTGCCGAAGTTTTGTGTGCGAGGGGCTTGGACTTCCAGCAAGCATGTGTGAGCGTATTTGATAGGAGTGAATGGAGGCATATGGTTTTTAATACTTGACGTGCTGTTGGAGTGTGAGCAAAGTAACATTTATGAAGGGATTCAGGGAAACCGGCAGGCCGGACTTGAGTTCTGGAGATGGGAAGTACAGTGCCGGCACTCTGAAGGAGGGGTGTTAATGTTGCAGTTTTATAACTGTAGTGTAAAGCACCCTTCTGGCAAGACAGTGATGGAGTGAATGATGATGAAAGTTTTTCTTTTTCGGGCCACCCTGCCTTGGTGGGAATCGGCCGATGTGTTAATAAAAAAAAAAAAAAAAAAAAAATGTCGTGCCGAATAGGTATAACTTGCGATTTTGGCTTAAATAGCAACGCTCTTCTTGCCGAATAAGGCAAGAATAAGAAAAAAACATATTTCGTTGTGTTTGTTTATTATTAAATTATTGTAAGCTTATCTAAAATATATTTAGATGGATTAGTTTAAATTAAATTGCGCTTGTTATAATAAGGTTAGGTAAGTTTCCTAAGGTTCTTTAAGTACAAAATTATTATTTTTTACATTAACATAAATGAAAAAAATATTTCTTTAAATGTATAAGAGAAAATTTTAGAAATGACTTAATTTTAAATGAGTTCTTGCTAATTGACCATTTTTAACTATTTGTCCTAAAAAGAATAAAATTCTGGGAGCCTTGTTGACCCTACACTCTGACCGCCGCCGTGTGTGTGCGTGCGTGTACTCACCTCATTGTAGTTGGAGGAGTCGAGTCATACCTCCTGTCCACGCCTCCTCACTGGTCGCTTTTAAGTCCCTTTTCTTCCTGCTCCATGAGCTTTACCAAACCTCTTCTTAAAAATATGTATGGTTCCTGCCTCCAATACGTCCAGACAATTTTCACTTCCTGACAACTCTATGACTGAAGAAATACTTCCTAACATCCCTTTGACTCATCTGAGTTTTCAGCTTCCAATTGTGACCCCTTGTTTCTGTGTCCCCTCTCTGGAACATGTGTGTGTGTGTGTGTGTGTGTGTGTGTGTGTGTGTGTGTGTGTGTGTGTGTGTGTGTGTGTGTGTGTTGCAGGTCACACTGAGAGTATGGAACGAGTAATCAACTTTTATCAGAAGAAAAAAAAAAGGCAGCTTCAACACCTTGGAGCAAGAGCCCCCAAAACAGGTATATGAAAGTGTAATTTCTCCAGTTGTTAAATCCTGCTATTACTTTTGTTGAATATTATTACCTATTTCAACTTTCCTCTTTTTTCTTCTACTTACTCTTTCATCTTCGATTCCTCTTTCACTTTCTATTCATCATTCCTTTCCATTTCTCTTTCATATTCCACTCCTATTTATCTCCCATTCCTTTCTCATCTCCCATTCCTCATTCACCTCTCATTCCTCTTTTGCTTCCCATTCCTGATTCATATTTCACTTATCTTTCCTCCCAATTTCTCTTCCTCTTTCCCTTCCATCTTCTGGCCACCCTCGATGCCTGTAATTAAATAGTGGCTTCCTGTGGCTCGGGCCACAAATTGGGCCACACCTGCGGCCCAGCCAACACGAGGTTACAAGAGGTCAAACAAAAATCTTCGAGGTCAAACAAAAATCTTCGAGGTCCAAAGAAATTCCCACAGTTTCCAAAGAATACCCACAAAGTTTAAAAAAAAAAATCTGACCATTTACCAAAACCTCGCACGTGGGCCTAACAAATAACATAACGATCAAAAAAATCCCTCGATGTAGCACGAAATCCCATATGGTACCAAGAAATCCCACATGGTACCAAGAAATCCCACATGGTACCACGAAATCCCACATGGTACCAAGAAATCCCACAGAGTCGCTAAAAATAAGTTTCTAAAAAATTCCATTTTAAGAAAAAAAAAATATTTTACTTCATTGGAAAACTCAACGGACTTAATACACCGGAACAGTGGTCTCTTGCCTGGCAGTCTCTCCCTCAGTGGTCTCTTGCCTGGCAGTCTCTTCCTCAGTGGTCTCTTGCCTGGCGGTCTCTTCCTTAGTGGTCTCTTGCCTGGCAGTCTCTTCCTTAGTGGTCTCTTGCCTGGCAGTCTCTCCCTCAGTGGTCTCTTGCCTGGCAGTCTCTTCCTCAGTGGTCTCTTGCCTGGCAGTCTCTTCCTCAGTGGTCTCTTGCCTGGCAGTCTCTCCCTAAGTGGTCTCTTGCCTGGCAGTCTCTCCCTCAGTGGTCTCTTGCCTGGCAGTCTCTTCCTCAGTGGTCTCTTGCCTGGCAGTCTCTCCCTCAGTGGTCTCTTGCCTGGCAGTCTCTTCCTCAGTGGTCTCTTGCCTGGCAGTCTCTTCCTTAGTGGTCTCTTGCCTGGCAGTCTCTTCCTCAGTGGTCTCTTGCCTGGCAGTCTCTCCCTCAGTGGTCTCTTGCCTGGCAGTCTCTTCCTCAGTGGTCTCTTGCCTGGCAGTCTCTCCCTCAGTGGTCTCTTGCCTGGCAGTCTCTTCCTCAGTGGTCTCTTGCCTGGCAGTCTCTTCCTTAGTGGTCTCTTGCCTGGCAGTCTCTTCCTTAGTGGTCTCTTGCCTGGCAGTCTCTTCCTTAGTGGTCTCCTGCCTGGCAGTCTCTTCCTCAGTGGTCTCTTGCCTGGCAGTCTCTTCCTCAGTGGTCTCTTGCCTGGCAGTCTCTTCCTCAGTAGTCTCTTGCCTGGCGGTCTCTTCCTCAGTTGTCTCTTGCCTGGCAGTCTCTCCCTCAGTTGTCTCTTGCCTGGCGGTCTCTTCCTCAGCGGTCTCTTGCCTGGCGGTCTCTTCCTCAGTGGTCTCTTGCCTGGCGGTCTCTTCCTTAGTGGTCTCTTGCCTGGCGGTCTCTTCCTCAGTGGTCTCTTGCCTGGCGGTCTCTTCCTCAGTGGTCTCTTGCCTGGCGGTCTCTTCCTCAGTGGTCTCTTGCCTGGCGGTCTCTTCCTCAGTGGTCTCTTGCCTGGCAGTCTCTTCCTCAGCGGTCTCTTGCCTGGCAGTCTCTCCCTCAGTGGTCTCTTGCCTGGCAGTTTCTTCCTCAGCGGTCTCTTGCCTGGCAGTCTCTTCCTCAGTGGTCTCTTGCCTGGCGGTCTCTTCCTCAGCGGTCTCTTGCCTGGCGGTCTCTTCCTCAGCGGTCTCCTTCCCGGCAGATTCTTCCTTAGTAGTCTCCTGTCTTGCGGTGTCTCGCCCAGCTACGTACCATGGGAGGCGAAACATCTCATTGTCCTGATAAATTAGACACATATGCAACACTTGGGTATCTTTATTGAGGAAACGTTTCGCCACACATTTATGAAGCATCATTTGTCATCTAACCTAGACAGACCTTTCTTATTGATGTTATTATGCAGGATACTGCATTGTTGGAAAATATTAAAAGCGTAGTAATGTTGTATTAAAAGTGGCTTGAAAGGAGTTGCTGGGGAAGCTGTGCTGGAGCGAGGTTCCCAATAAGTGTGCGCGTTTTCATGTTTTTTTTTTCTAATTTTTAGGCCATACATTGTTTTTGGTGAAAATTAAGTACTTTTAAGTTTGTCTCAGCACTGGGCAAGGCCCTGCTATATATGTGGGGCTTGTGCGATTGGTGGAAAGTGCATTTTTTTGCCAGCAGGCAAGTGGCTGTCAGGGACGTATGACGATCTACAGGCGCCATTAATGTTTAAAATTCTTATAACCTAGTGAAGAACCTTGTTTGGTTTGGAGCTTGGATTTGATTTTAATAATAATAATGTAGCTTGACTTTGATTAATTCGAAGAGGTATATTTGTGTGTTTTATTTTTGCAATGGTACTGTATAAATGTATGTTATTACTGATATTACCCTTCCTGGTAATTAGCTCTAAAGTTACCTTTGTGGCCCAAGGGCGTTGCATTTTTTAAATATTTTATGTCCCTAGACAAGGCTTAACCTCCAGGCGCCAGTTTAAATTCGTAACAGATGTTAACAACGCAAATCTCCCCCTTAATATTTGTTATGGATCTACGGTGCACCGTGGCCTGGGTGCTAAAGCTCTCGCTACACACGGTAAGGGGTCTGGGTTCGATTCCTGGCGAGGGTAGAAACATTGTGCGTGTTTCTTTACACCGGTTGTCAATGTTCCCCATCAGTAAAATGGGTACCTGGGTGTTAGTCGACTGGTGTGGGTCGCATCCTGGGACAAAACTGACCTAATTTGCCCGAAATGTTATGCATAACAAGCGGATTTCTATATAGTAGTATGTCACTGATGTCAGCTAGGCCTGTATACCTTGTACATGTACTTGTAGAAATAAAGATATTATTATTATTATTATTATTATTATTATTATTATTATTATTATTATTATTATTATTATTATCTACAAACCTGTTCTAATCTGGAGTGCTCAACACTTCAAGACAATTATTTCACGTATATTCTTATCTCACTTTTCAGATGTAGGTACAGTACTGTGTAAATTATTTGGGAAAGAAGTAAATTTTGTTATTCTCTTAATATGTCTTAGTCTTCTGCTTAATTAATGTAGTTTGGATTTTTTTTTTCTGAAAAGTTTGCAACCGACTTCTGGTAACCATCCAGCTGTGGTATTACTCTACGATGCTAGTCAGTGCTACAACAGCAGTTGTTCTGTAAGGCTATTCCTGCAAGCATGTTCCATGAGTGAATGTGGCTTCGCCAAATTCTCGCCCTCAATTCATTATTACTGCTGAAATTCATTATGGTTCTTATACCTAGGAAGTGTGAAAGTACTGTAGCTCTTAGAAAACATTCTGATTTGAGTATCAGACAGATCGCCAAAAATTTGATCCTAGCAAAGTCAACTGTTGGTCGGAGTCTGAAGAGAGCTGACGACACTGGTGATTGTGGAGCACTGTGTCGAGGAGGACGTGGAAGAAAATGCAAGACAACAAACACCTCACGATGACAAGGTTATCATGAGAAATAGTGTGAAGGATCCCAAGAAAACCAACAAAGATCTACTGAGAGATTTGGCTTCAGCGGCATAAATGTTGATTCTTCAACTGTTCCACGAAGACTCCTTGAAGTTGGCACAACTGCCAGAAAGCCAGTAATGAAACAATTATTGATTTCTGATATGAAGAAAAAACGGCTGCAGTGGCTACTCGATCATGAGAGATGGACGACACATGAATGGAGAAAAGTCATATTTTGAGATGAGGAGCAATTTGAAGTACATGGGAACAGATCAGTGGCAGTGAGGAGCAACGGCGAACCTCTTCAGAATGGGCATCCAACAAGCGCCAAAACACCCACCTAAGAAGATGCAAAATGCCCTGAACGACTTTTTAATTTTGAGAGAATGATGAAGAGTGGCAAATACAAGGCAATCCTGGCAACTCATTTGCTTCCTATTGTGGATAGAGACTTTCCTGATGGAGAAGGCATTTTCCAGCAGCATCTTGCTCCATGCCACACTTCCAGAAAGATGCTAACGTTCTTCGAAGAGAGAATGGGCTAAGCGTTCTAAATTGCCCTGGAAACTCTCCTGACCTGAACCCAGTGGAGAATCTATAGGCAGTAAGCAAATGCAGGATCGCGAAACAGGACTGTTCAACTGCGGAGAAGCTAATAGCTGCTGTTTCTAGGACCTGGTGCCACGACGAAGAATGTGCCAAAATGTGTTCAACATTGGTCGATTCTATACTAAAGGGTGTAGCAATGCTTATAAAAACAAAGTGTATTCATATCTCTTATTAAATGATTTATCTGTCATATCACTGCCGTGTATTTTTCAAATAAACATTTTTTCTTTCCAAAAAATGTCTTATTTCATCACTGACCCAAATAATATGCACACTACTATAATCTTAAGTGACCCTTTCTACTCTAGACGGAAAATTAATGATTTCTTGGAAAAGTGGGAAAATGCAACTAAAATTTATTTCTGAAGTTCTCTATATAAATCCTCACACTTTAAAGAAAAATATAAGTATGTAAGAGTGATTCGCCATTCTCATAATGTGAATTTAGCATCTTGTTTAAAAAAAAAAATTGAAATAATTTACGTTTTGCCATCTCTAGTATTTGGAATACAATGGTTGGATTGCCAATAACTCAGTCTAGACATGAATGCGATTTAGATTTTTAAAATGTTAAGTGAAAATTTACCATAGAGTATGGAGTATTCTTTCTATGATCGATATTAGTTCTTAAGAAACTTTCTAAATATCCGCTCTGTTTAAAGTCATACACAACACGCACAACCAAAATCCATCAAAAATTGTTACAAATCTGAAACAGCCAAATATTTTTTTTCTGGTGATAACTGACGATCACTTTGTTAATTTCCTTCTGATTCGAGAATGGATCTACCATCAGGTGACAACACGTAATCGGTAATATTAGCAAGTGAAGGGTGGAGAGAATAAAAAAAACAATAATAATAATACTCTTTATTTTTACAAGTACATGTACATACAAGGTATACAGGCCTAGCTGACATCAATTACATACTACTATATAGAAAGACGCTTGTTATGTAGAGCATTTCCCTCAAATTAGGTCAGTTTTGTCCCCAGGATGCGACCCACACCACGTACCTATTTTACTGTAAGGTGAACAGAGACAGCAGGTGTTTCAAGAAAACACGTTCTAATGTTTCCACCTGTACCGGTGATCGAATCATGTACCTCAGTTTGTGAGCTAAATGAGCTACGGACACCTCAGGTGGCCCTCTATTCCTAGTTACTTTAGGTCTAACGGGTTTTGTATCACATAATATCCAAAACAACACAAAGATAGAACAACGTCACTGGGACAATTCACAAATAACCCGCACAAAGGAGAAAGAAACTTTACTACGACGTTTCGGTCCGACTTGGACAGAATGGTCCAAGTCGGACTAAAAACGTCGTCATAACGATTCTTGTGTATTTTATATCGAACACCCTTTCTCTCCTTGACAGGAGATATTTGCCAGTCCTGCGTCGAGTGTCGTATCCTTTTCCTAAGGGCTTAACTTATTTATTCCAGACTAAGGAAGGGGTTCGTTAATAGCTAAAGTGTACAAGGTGTTGAAGTCTTCAAAATCTTGGTTTACCAATGGATAATCTTCTTTTCTTATTTGTTTCTCCATTGATGTTAGTCTTCCCCTGAAGTCGTACAGTTTGTGAGAATGGATCGCAAATAATTTTACCCCCGACTTCTAGAAAAATAGGTAAGTAAGTAAGTTTATTCAGGTATACACAAATACAGTAACATAGATTATCATACATAGCAGCATATGTGTAGAAAACCTAGGATAACCCAAAAAAGTCAGACAGAGTGACTTATTTCCATTGGGGTCCAAAATTTATTTCCATTGGGGTCCAATAAGAGGGTAGAGAGGTATAATATGCAACGTTCACTCGCAGATGTCTTAAAAATTCTGGCCATTCAATATAGACGCTAGTCAGAAAGTCCACGCCTGTTTTCAAATAATGTACGAAGGAATCTCATGAGGTTTTCAGTATCCTAAAAGAGGCTCATTCATAGCGTGATCATATTCGTTCTGGTTGATTTCGGTGGTGACTGAAGCTCCTATAATCTCTCTATAGAATCAATGTAATCATAAAGTAACACCTATTTTCTGCATGTAAGTAATTTAATAGTAGAGGCAGCTACATTTAATGACGCATTAATGACAAAAATGAGTTGGAGACGGATGTGGCAACACTGAAACATAAACAGTGGGAAACTTATATGGCAACTCTGTTAAATTATGGATTTGTGACAATACTGATAAATACAAGAATATGGCAATACTGAAACATCAATAGTGGGAAACGCATGTGGCAACACTGAAAAAAATTCATTACCCCCCAAAAAATTCACAAAATGATTGATATCGCTACATTATTCGCCAATAATTAACAATTAAGTTTTTTCGTATATTCTCTTTCACAGCAATGAACGCAAAGGAAGAAAAAGTTGCCATGTTCGTTGTAATAAATGTTTTACCGCTTTTTAATTACTATATCGTAATTGTCTCTATTGTGGAGGGTTCATGTGGAGGGTTCATGTGGAGGGTTCATGTGGAGGGTTCATGTGTTACGCTTCATTGACCTCGACTTCCAGTACAGTGTTTACGGCTTTGATCCAGGATTTGTTACTTTCAGATTGGATTTAATTGCCTTTAACCGGAATTTAGCTGACTTTAACCGGAATTTAGCTGACTTTAACAGGAATTTACCTTCCTTGAACCGGAATTTAGTTTTCTTTTGGACCAGAAATTACCTAGTTCAAACCCAAATTTTACTGCTTCAAGCTAGAATTTTAGTGTCTCAAACCAGAATTTATATTCCTATAGAAGGACGTTAACTGCATAGAACAAGATTTTAACTTCGCCGAACTGGTATTCAACCGACTCAAACCCAAATCTTACTTAACCCAACAGGAATCTTATTTAATTGCGTCGAGATTTACCTTTACATCGAGATTTATCTTCCTTGCGTCAGGATTGACCTTCCTTAAATCGGGAATTTTTTTTCCATACGTAGAGATTCACCTTCCTTGAATCGAGATTACCTTCTTTACATCGGTAATTACTTTTCTTGCATCTGGATTTACGTTCCTTACACCGGGATTCACGTTCCTTGCACCGGAACTTAACTTCCTTGCACCGGAACTTAACTTCCTTGCACCGGAACTTAACTTCCTTGCACCGGAATTTAAATTCTTTGCATCTGAATTTCACTTCTTTTTATCGGAATTAAACATCTTTGCAAAGTAATTTAACTTTTTTGGGGCTCAAATTTAGCATCCCAGCAACTGAATTTAATTTCTTTGCACAGAAATTTAACTCCCGTGTAATAGAATTTTACATTCTAACACCGATTCTAGAAAAAAAAATCTCAAACCTCATGACGATGGAAGTCAGAACGAAAGACCAATGTCTTCTACCTACTCACCAGGTGCCTGTCCATCCCATAACTTAGCAACTTCTTAAGATGCTCCCCAGCCTTCGGCAGTCTGGAACTCAAGGTATATGACTCCCTCCTGAAGACCATACTAGAGAGTGTAATGAATCTTCCCCTCGAAGATGGACAGTGGTTGCAAGCCTCACTTCCAGTCAGTCTTGGGGATCTGGGAGTATGCAAATCCTCCCAGATTGCCCTACCATCTGTCTTATCCTCCTGCATGGCATCAGATGAGTTAATAAAACAAATTCTTCCGGACAACTAGTGTCACTACTTACACTAGTGTCATTACTTTCTTACCCTCCAATGTTTTCTTACAATGCTCACAAGCTACCTGAGGTGCCCAGGTCTTGTCTTGGTCCCCAACTGGCATGCCAAAATATGCTTTGTAACCTTCACACATTTTTTTAGATGCTTTTACAGAGAACTTCTTTGCTCTTGTCTTAATGAATTGACCACATATCTAGCAGAATGCATCTGGAGAATGACTGCAGCCTCTTGATGCCGTGTCACTTCTGATGTGTCTTCTCAGGCAGCCAGAGCTGAACTGACTGCTGGTTTGTGAGCCACTGTTTTTATATTTGCCAAGCAAAACCCTAGAACATAATAGTTTTACATCAGTCTTAGTGTTACTCTTTGTGCTCTATTTGTTAGGAAGTTATAGATTCATCTACCAACTTTTTCTGTTATTCTTTTGTCACACATTTTGTGTGCTATTACACCGTGGTTGCACTTGTGGAAGCTTTTGCAAAGTCTGTGTATACTACAACTGCTGAATAAACATACCTAGATGTTGCACATGTGTCTAATTTTCATCTTGTCGGTATTGTCTACCATTCATGAACATACAATAACTGCATTTGGTTTATCTTCAAAAGCATTCAGAACCTTGTCATAGTGTCCCAGTAGCTTGGAGAGGCAGGAGAGACCTGCTCTAAACCCTTGTTGTTCTGGGTTGTATAACTGACAGGTGTCTAGGTGGCTGGCGATCTTGCTTCTTAGAACCCTTTCCAAGATTTTTATGATATAGGATGTTAGCGCTTTTAGTTTGTAGTTCTTTGCAATTGCTTTATTGCCACCTTTGTGGAGTGGGGCTATGTCTGTTGTGTTTAGTGAGTGTGGGATAACCCCTGTGTTTATGCTCCCTCTCCATAGAATGCTGAAGGCACGTGAAAGGGGCTTCTTGCAGTTCTTGATGAACACGGAGTTGCACGAGTTGCAGAGTGCATGGGCATGTCATTAATGGTCTTTTCGAAGTCTTGTGGTATTAGGATAATATCAACGATTTTTTAAATAACCAAATTTTGAGTCTCGGTCATAAAAAAATTCATTTAGATTGTCGCCCCTTAGTCTGGTCCTGCGAGCCTCAGTAGGTAGACACTGTGACTATCTGTAGAGAAACTTCAGTATGACATTAGCTTTCTTTACTACACTGTTCCCTATTGGATCTCCTGACATGCATGGGTCAAAGGGGTTTCGCAGATATTTCACTGAAGTTACTAAAATAATGGGTTTCCCAACACACTGGACATTAAAATTATTTACCCTTTTCAATTTATGATTCGTGCCAAAGATTATGGCTTCCGTTTTCCAGAGGTGTAATGATAATTTGTTGTCTACTAGTGATAGTACATTAGCAATGTCTTGCAGGTCTTTACCTGACACTAACAGAGCATTGTCATCTGCATACAATAGAAGCTTACATCTGACTCTGATAGGCATGTCATTTACATAACTAAAATAGTAAATACTACTTCAGGAACCCCGCATGCTATTGGCAGGGGGTTCCGATTCTGTGTTGATGGTCTTTACAATTTGTTTCCTGTTGCTTAGGATGTACTTAACCAGTCTACAGAACCTATGCCGATAGCTTGTAGTTTCTTACATAATATATTGTGGCTGACCATATTGAAGGCCTTTTGCAAGACTGAGATTACCATACCTATGAAATTCCCTACCAACATTTCATTTCTCAGGTAGTCCATCAGATTAATGAGGGAGGTGTCGGTCAAATAAGATCTAAAATCTGACTGGCAACTATGGAGAATGTTGTTGTCATTAAAATATTTAACTACTTGACAGTATACCGCCTTCTCTAGAATTTTGAACATCACACTGAGTATACTAACAGGCCTATAGCTGCTGACCTACTATTTTTCTAGATGATAGGAGTATCTCTGGCTTCCTTGGTGATGGACAAATTTATTATATGTGTAATGGGGATTGGCAATTCAGAGGCACCATCTTTTAGGAACTTAGCCGGGATGTTATCTGGGCCGGTGCTCTTAGTTGGGTTTAATTAGTTCTTTTGGTACGAAGTCATAAGATAGTCTGTGTTAAAGGTATGTGATGAAACCGGCAGTTTACTTACTAGTGCTGATTCAACAGATGTGTAGTATGAATTAAAGCAATTTGCCACTTTAGTTGTTTCGTGGCATACCTCGTTATCAATATTTAGGACTATGTTAGATCTATCTACGGGTTTATGGCTATACCCTAACGGTTTTTGTTGTTGTCAGAGCTTTCTGGCAACAACTAAAACCGTTGGGGTATAGCCATAAACCCGTACTCTTCGTTTTTTGAGCAATAGTGCCTTGCCTTCGCTCCTTTCATAAGTCTCTGCACTCTATTCCTCACCCTTTATAATTCATTTAGCACTGCAATATCCTGTCAGTCTACATTAAATCTTTTTAGCAACTGGTCCCTGAATTGCATATTATCTAATATCTCAGCAGTTATCCAGGGTTCAGTTCTTCATTTAATCCTAACCTCTTTGACTGGTGTAATATTATCAAGGATGACAGTAAACATTGTTTTGATTTTTCCCAGGCATCATTTACGTCCGTGCAACTGTGTAGGTCTATCCGTTTCCCTAAGGACTTTCCTAGTGCAATTAATAATGAAATGATCACTAAGTCCTGTGGTAATGACGCCTGACTGATGTTATTAGAGCATTGTGGCTCAGAACTGTGTGATCCGAGTTGGTGCATTAATTAGTTGAGTGTAACTATTTAATCCCAAAATTTGCTTATACCTGTTACATAGGTGCTGAAAACAGATATTGAAGTCTCCTAATATTACTGTCTCGGAATTGTTATCAATTCCGGACAAGACTCGAAAAGTCCTCTAAGAACTGATCATAGGTGAGGGGGCGGTAACTAGTTCCTACTAGGACTGGTTTAGTCTTGGGAAGCAACACATGAAGCCATAGAATCTCCCGTTTATTTACATTCAAATCAGATCTTGGTTTGTAGGCTGTCATTTCTTACATAGGCACATACCCCACTGCCTTTTCAATTCCTATCTAAGCACTTTAAGTTGTAATCTATTATATCCTCGTCGACATTCATCGTGATATCCAACCAGGATTCAGAGATGGATATAACTGCCTCCCTGGTTCTGTTAGCTAGAATCCTAATCTCTGATATTTGGGGTAAAAGTTGGCATTAGTAAAGTATAGGCCGCTTTCTTGAAACAATTATAAACATCAATGTATGGCAAGGGGTCATTTGTATTAAAAAAGTAAGTCAACATCAGCACTACTAGAGTGCCATTGAACTAAAGTGCCAACAAACTGATATTTAGCAGCATTAACATATCAAAACATCCATCCATAATGCAACCACCCCTTACACATTTTACATACATTGTTTTTACTATTCTTTCTTCCTACCTAAGTACAGTGTAAACATGTCTGATGTTATTTGAGGTAATAGCACTGGTTCTGTGGCCTCATGTTGACCAGTGCATTACAGGAAAAGTTAAGGTTATTATTCCTTGCTACTAGTCCATCACATTCTTCACAAATTTGATCCATGCACCTCACGTGCATCCACTCCTCAAAAACATCACAGGTTATCGGTCGACTACGACTGTAAACACCTTTACCACAATGAACACAAGGGCACATTATCTGCCTGGTTTGCACCTGTATATTAGTTTGAGGTCCTGGATTAGTTTCAATATCACCATACATCAGTGCCACAATAAGTGCTGTGCTACACTGCTTTTTTTTTTGGGGGGGGGGATAACTATTGCCATACCATGCAGCGATAGTGACCTTTACATTTCTAGTAGAATGGCAACTGTGGGTCTTTCACTGTCCAGGGTGCCATTACTCCAGTCGCCTTTTCCAACCCCCATGACTTCTTTCCTTTAGCGAATTTCAGAAGAAATATAAATATAATAATGGCAGCCTGTATCCCTGTAACGTCTCCTATCTTTACTTCCTTTATCACTTCACACAAAAAAAATCTTCCCTCCTTTTTCAATAACTACTGTTAGCTATCAGTAACCTAGGAATAGCCTAGAAGCAACTCTAGCAATAACCACTGATTACTTGTAGTTTTTCTGTTACCTATCCCCTTACTTCACAAACCCACTTCACCCCTCACTTCACAATGGCGTTTGAATGCCGGCCGTCCTCTTAGTTCAGGGGAACTTGCAATTTAGGCCATCACTGAAGCTTGGATCGGCCCAGGGAACAGCAAATATATTGGATATACTTAGCAACCGTTGTTGCCGTTGCCATTATCATTGCCCCCTTGATGGTGTGGGTCGCATCCTGGGGGACAAGATTTAAGAGCCCGAATGGAAATAAGTTAGACAGTCCTCGATGACGCACTGACTTTTTTGGGATATCCTGGGTGGCTTACCCTCCGGAATTAAAAAAACGAACAAAATCTTATCTCACATATCTGTATCCTCAAAATATTACAATTGCTATATTAAATAACTGTAGTATTTTAGCAAGAAGTTGATTTTAAGGCTGCCCGAATTGCTCTGCATAACAAGAAGCTTTATAAAATAGTTTATACACGGTAATTACTCCAGTGTCAGTTGAATACTGTACTCCACCGTAAAGAAATGAAAATATAAATTCACCAACAAAGTTGCCCCTCAAATCCCGACGCTTTCTATGGCAGCTATTTCTTTTAACACAGACTAAGCTATTGTTGTAAAGTTAAAATTTTAGAAAATCCATTTTTTTTCATTCTCTAAGCCTCAACACTTTTTCTTTTAAGGGCTTCCCTGTACTGTAGCTAATATAGTATATATATTTTTTTTAAAGTCGAAAAATATTTTGTTATTATTGAGAAATTTACATAATGAAACTTGTTATTTGTGGATAACTTGCCAAGAAGAGTGTATATCTCTCACTTTATCTACACTCAGAGTTAAGTAGTTAGACTGTTGGGTTTAGTCCTGACTCTTTCTCTTCTACTTCAGCTCTTCCTCTCACCGGCTATTCTTCTTCTGTCCCCACTTCCCCCTCGCCCCTAGTGGGTCCTTACCTGAGAGTCTGAACTAACTAACTAACTCAGAGTTACACATCTCAGGACATCGACACCATGCCTAGCCCTTCTAGGGCAGGGTAGGTGCCTGAGCCAGAGCTTGCATTCACCTGCAGCTCACAAGACTGCTATTCCCATTATCTCCCCTGGGGCGGGGAAGATGGCAGACCAAAGATGGGCCTAGCTTCTCCCTACGAGCCCCGTGAGGGCGGGGAATGTGGCTAGGCCTGGGGACCGTTGGTCCCACAGATGAGGAGGTCCCAAGTACCTCCTCCCATGGCAGACGTTAGTCTGAGGTACTCCCGAGAAAGGGAACCAAGGCCGGGCCACCACTTGGACAAGGCCCGGGCCGGGAGAGTCCCGGCGAATCAACAACAAGAAGAGAAGATCTCAGGTGTGTATTGACTAAAAATGGTTAAAACTATAACCATAATTTTTAAAGTGGGTTGACCGGTAAGCCAGCTGAAGGCCTCGGTCACATGACCAAAAGCTCCAGCTGGCAAACCTTACCAACCAGCCACCTCAGGTGTATGTTAACACTAATTGTTATAAACATAACCAGGAAACACTTGTCCTGCTTCCTGACAAACATTATACCTACCATCTCAGGAGTACTGTATATACGCTATATATCTTTATTTACTACATGTACAAGGTATACAGGCCTAGCTGACATCAATGACATACTACTATATAGAAAGCCACTTGTTATGATGAGCATTTCGGGCAAATTAGGTCAGTTTTGTCCAGGGCCGCGGGGGCGTTGACCCCTGGAACTCTCTCCAGGTAAACTCCAGGATGCGACCCACACCAGTCGACTAACACCCAGGTACCCATTTTATACTGATGGGTGAACAGGGACAGCTGGTGTCTTATGAATATATACCCGGAGAGGGTTTCGGGGGTCAACTCTCCGCCCCCCCCGGCCCGGTGTATGACCAGGCCTCATGGTGGATCAGGGGCTGATCAACCAGGCTGTTACTGTTGGTCGTACACAACCCGAAGTACGAACCACAGCCCGGCTGGTCAGGTACTGCCTTTAGGTGCCTGTCCAGCGCCTTCTCGAAGACTGCCAGGGGTCTATTGGTAATCCCCCTTATATATGTTGGGAGGCAGTTGAACAGTCTTAGGCCCATGACACTTATTGTGTTGTCTCTTATTGTGCTAGTGACACCCCTGCTCTTCATTGGGGGGATGTTGCATCGTCTGTCGAGTCTTGTTTTCATGAGGAGTGATTTTCGTGTGCCAGTTTGGTAGTAATCCCTCTAATATTTTCCAAGTGTATATAATCATGTATAGTCATATATTGTCAATTCATATATATGTAACAAATATACACACCTCTCGGTGTGTATATTTATGTATATACACCAAGAAGTGTGTAACTCTCATATATTTACAACCACTTGGATACCCAAAAATTACGCAATCCAGGGCATCATGGGTTTAGTGCAGGTCGCTCCCCTATGTCACAACTACTGGGCACCATGGACATGGTCTGGGATGCACTTAAAGAACATAAAGAATGTAGACCTTGCCAAAGTCTTCGGTAAGTCCGATCATGGTGTAATAAAACACAAAATGCGTGATAAAGGAATAACGATAAAGTGGGTGGATGGGTCTTTAACTTCCTAATAAATGAAACACTAGAACTAGAGTCCTGCTATCACTAGAACTAGAGTTCTGCTATCACTAGAACTAGAGTCCTGCAGCAGATGGTTAGCAGACAACAAATTATCGATACACTCAGGAAAACGGAAGCCATAGTCTTTGGCACGAAAAATAAACTTAAATGACAAATAATTATAATGTCCATTGTAACTGGGAACATCACTTCAGTGTCTCCAGTGAAATATCTGGGAATCCCCTTTAACTCAAAGGACTGATAGGGAAGAGTGTAGTAAAGAAAACGAATGCCAGATCAAACTTCCTCTACAGACAGGCACAGTGTAGTATACCTATAGAGGCAGGACCCTATGTGACATATATATTACATAGTATATATTACTCTTGCTCTTCATGGTACTCTTCATTAACAAAAATAAATACTGAAAGATAGACTACAAATCAGCCAGAACAAAATGGTGAGATTCATCGTGGACCTCGATCCAAGAGAGAATGTAGGCCAAGGTGGCTCGTGGCCTGGTAGGCAAAGCTCTCACTTCACAGGGTCCGGGTTCGATTCCCGGGAAGGGTGAAAACAATGGGCGTATTTCCTTACACCTGTTGTCCATGTTTACCCATCAGTAAAATGGGTAAACCATACCACGGGCGGAGTTAGAACCCGCGATCAGAGAGTCATAAAACTCCAGACAGGCGGGTTCGAACCCCACCCGTGGTATGGTTTGTTTGCAATCGTGTCATTACGATTTCGTGAGTTAAAATGGGTACCTGGGTGTTAGTGGACTGGCGTGGGTCGCATCCTGGGACAAAACTAACCTAATTTGCCTGAAATGCTCTGCATAACGAGAGGCATTCTATATAGTATGTCATTGATGTCAGCTAGACTTGTATATATTGTACTTCTAGAAATAAAGATGTTATTATTATTATTATTATTATTATTATTATTATTATTATTATTATTATTATTATTATTATAATTATTATTATTATTATTATTATTATTATTATTATTACAACAACTGGATATGCTGAATGTTGAAGGAAGAGTAAAAAAACTGAAGTTAAATCACGTTTATAAAATTGCTGCCAAAGTTGTCAAGGCTGGGAACCAAAGCCTTGGGGAATGGAACACAACTCTGTAGTACAAACAGTCGGCGGTCAGGCTTCAAACACCTTTTATTGTACAACAATAGAGTGGAACGGACTGCCTGCACATGTCAAAGCCAGTCATAACATAAGCCAGTTCAGTAAGAAAGCCAAAAGATACCTAATGAATGTAGCTACAGAGAGTGATTTCATGTATAGCTAACTTACATGTACCTATTGCTGTGATCTGATCCTCTTTAATGTTAATATATATAACTCGGTTTACCTTATTCCTAGTATACCTCCTTTTATTGTAACTACTTTTCACATAGTTGAGTTATTTAGCTGTTTTAACTTTTAAGGTTTTAATAAGATATTACAAGAACCTCAATGGAAATTAGTCACTGTGTCTGACTTTCTTTTGGGTTATCTGGAACCTAGGTAATCTACACATATACTGCTATGTATGGTAACTCATGTAACTGTATTTATGTATACCTATACCTGAATAAACTTATTAATATAAGGAGTAAACTTCAATAAAGTCAGAGGTGGCTACAGTGAAAAGCTCTGTTCTGTTCCACTGTACAGTGTCATTTTTTTTTAGTTTTAGCTTAATGTCTTTATTATGCACCCCATTCCCATCCTGTGGGCGGTATTCAAAAGATTACAGAGGTACATAATGGGTCCAGGGACTGGACCCCAAAGTTTTGATAGTTGAACAAGTTACAAAGGTAATGAACTCCAGGTAGATCTGATCACAATCATGACAAGTTACAAAGGTAATGAACCATCTACACTCCTATACATGGTTACAATCATGAACAAATTACAAAGTAATGAGCCACTGACATATCCACAACCGGTCACAATTGTAATGAGTTATAAATACAAATATTAATTGGGTCACACACACACACACACACATTCGAGCACAAACACACAAACACACATAAACACACACAAACACACAAGTGGTAATGCTTTATTTATAGTGAGCAAAGTCAGGGTATTTTTCTAGAATGGTTTGTAATATACCACTGTGGATAAAATACGTTGACATTTCTTGAACATTTCTGAGTGAATTCAGAGACAATGTCAATAATATCATAATTATCTATAGGTTATATATTATAAATGTAACAACCAGTATGGCGGTTGGTAGGTGTGTACCTCGTAATTGCCAACACCTCAGTATGAGTGGACAGTTTGAAAATGGACCCATTAGAGGCAGGACACCGGCTTGGCAGACGCAGATATCATTACATAATAAACAACATCCAGAGCACAACGACGGCTATCATTCGGTCCTTCACATTCCCCATTTCACCCATAACAAAATGGTGTCAGCGATGTTCAGAATTCCTTGAATTCTTGTGATGGGAGTTATTTTTGAGTGTGAAAGAGTAGCCACCACTACCAAATTCCATATTGTCAGCTAGTTCTTGCAAGCACCTGTATCAGTCAGTTGTTTCTGTTACGTATGCAACATTACGGTAGCGTCAGTATGATATATTCGGAGTGACTACTGAAAATTCTAATTGACTACTGAAAATCATAAGTGATGCTGTGTGGAGAGATGTTCTGTGTCATGGTGACAAGCCTAGTCTAGCTCATGGTGACAAGCCTAGTCTAGCTCATGGTGACAAGCCTAGTCTAGCTTAGTGATGTATCGGATATCCGGATCCGCATCCGTGGAACATACGCACAATTTCCTACATCCGCATCAACATCCGAGGAACATACGCACAATTTCTTACATCCGCATCCGCAAAATAAGTAAGTAAGGCATCCGAATATACATCCGCATCCGCGGATATCTAAATTTTCACATCCGATACATCCCTAGCTCAGCCTCATGGGGACAAGCCAACTCTAGCTCATAGTGACACGCCTACTCTAGCTCATAGTGACACGCCTACTCTAGCTCATAGTGACACGCCTACTCTAGCTCATAGTGACACGCCAACTCTAGCTCATAGTGACACGCCTACTCTAGCTCATAGTGACACGCCTACTCTAGCTCATAGTGACACGCCTACTCTAGCTCATAGTGACACGCCTACTCTAGCTCATAGTGACACGCCTACTCTAGCTCATAGTGACACGCCTACTCTAGCTCATAGTGACACGCCTACTCTAGCTCATAGTGACACGCCTACTCTAGCTCATAGTGACACGCCTACTCTAGCTCATAGTGACATGCCTACTCTAGCTCATAGTGACACGCCTACTCTAACTCATAGTGACACGCCTACTCTAGCTCATAGTGACACGCCTACTCTAGCTCATAGTGACACGCCTACTCTAGCTCATAGTGACACGCCTACTCTAACTCATAGTGACACGCCTACTCTAGCTCAGAGTGACACGCCTATTCTAGCTCATAGTTACAAGCCTACTCTAGCTCAGAGTGACACGCCTATTCTAGCTCATAGTGACACGCCTACTCTAGCTCATAGTGACACGCCTACTCTAGCTCATAGTGACAGCCTACTTCAGCTCATAGTGACACGCCTACTCTAGGTCATAGTGACATGCCTACTCTGGCTCATAGTGACAGCCACTCTAACTCATAGTGACACGCCTACTCTAGCTCATAGTGACACGCCTACTCTAGCTCATAGTGACACGCCTACTCTAGCTCATAGTGACACGCCTACTCTAACTCATAGTGACACGCCTACTCTAGCTCAGAGTGACACGCCTATTCTAGCTCATAGTTACAAGCCTACTCTAGCTCAGAGTGACACGCCTATTCTAGCTCATAGTTACAAGCCTACTCTAGCTCAGAGTGACACGCCTACTCTAGCTCAGCTCACTGCTCAGCTACATTCACTGATAACTGTAGAATTACTAACGGTGTACCCTTCTGCTAGGAGTATCCAGATCGGCTATGTGATACAGTAATTCTTGGTTCATAACAAAGTCACTGATAGGTGCTGGTGGCTTCACAGAGGGAGTTCGATCTTCCTGAAGAAGGAATCAAATTACACCAGACCATATAGGATCTATTCTTTAAGCATTCTTTACTTCCTCAGCAGTGAATGGAGAATCTCCTACTACTGTACTAATGTGTCGAGATAAAGCATTTGCGACTACATTTGATATAATGACACGTCCAGCAAATGCAACTGCGTTATACTTACTATGAGACCTTTGAGCTAAGACGACACCTATACTAGTTGTTAGAAAGGCTTTGAAAATCTGGGAATTTCAAAATAGGAGCAGAAGTTAGCTTTTCTTTGAGTTAGGAATGTTCTTTCTTGACGGAAGATCCAAACGAAAGCAACACCTTTCTTAAGCAACTCAGTTGGGGGAGCTGCTGGAGAAGAAAAAATTGGCAATGAAAAATCTGTAAAAACCTGCTAAGCCCGCAAAGAATCATACGGCATCAGCAGTTTTTGGAAATAGAAAATTTGTACAGCAGTTTGGTCAGTCATAACCCCTCTTGGAGTGACTACATGACCAAGAAACTTGATCTCTGATCTGAAAAATTAACATTTAGACAGTTTGAACTTTAAATTGGCTTCTTCAAGCTTACCAAGCACCAAATCATGTCTTCTGACATGATTACATCATTAAGGTACACCATGTGTTCATCACCTATGAGGCCTCTAAATACGATTGTCATGAGCTTTGAAAATGTGATCGGCGATGAGCGTCAACCAAAGGTCATTCTGAGGAAATGAAAAATACCTGTAGGAGTGGAAAATGCGATTAGTTCTTGACTGCCCTTGGGAAGAGGGACTTGCCAAAAACCTTGTAGCAAGTGCAGGGTCGAAAAGACTTTGTTATCTCTGATACTGTATAAAAAGTCTGGGTTGCAGAAAACAATATGAAGTTCAATGATGAGAAATTTCAATTATACTCAGATACGGAAAATGTGAAGAAATTAAAATCTCCTCGGAGTACAAAACTAATTCCAACCACACAATAGAGCGAAAAACTAATGTCAAAGACCTGGGAGTGATCATGTCAGAGGATCTCACCTTCAAGGACCATAACACCGTAACAATTGAATCTGCTAGAAAAATGACAGGATGGATAATGAGAACCTTCAAAACCAGGGATGCCAAGCCCATGTTGACACTTTACAGATCGCTTGTTCTATCTAGGCTGGAATATTGCTGCACACTAACTGCACCTTTCAAGGCAGGTGAAATTGCTGACCTTGAAAATGTGCAGAGAACCTTCACGGCACGCATAACTGCGATAAACCACCTCAATTACTGGGAACGCTTGAAGTTCCTAAACCTGTACTCTCTAGAACGCAGTCGGGAGAGATACATTATTATATACACGTGGAAAATTCTCGAGGGATTAGTACCAAACTTGCACACAAAAATCACTCCGTACGAAAGCAAAAGACTCGGCAGGCGATGTAACATCCCCCCCAATGAAAAGCAGGGGTGCCACTAGCACGTTGAGGGACAACACAATAAGTGTCAGGGGCCCAAGATTGTTCAACTGCCTCCCAGCATACATCAGGGGGATTACCAACAAACCCCTAGCTGTCTTCAAGCAGGCACTGGACAGGCACCTAAAGTTGGTACCTGACCAGCCAGGCTGTGGTTCGTACGTTGGACTGTGTGCGGCCAGCAGTAACAGCCTGGTTGATCAGGCTCTGGTTTAACATGAGGCCTGGTCACAGACCAGGCAGCAGGGGCGTTGACCCCTGGAATTCTCTCCAGGTAAACTCCAGGTAAGTACAGGAAGTGGGAAACGATCTGGTATCAATTTATCATTCAGCTTCCTAAAGTCAATCACTGGGCCCCAAGTACGATCCTTCTTAAGTATTAGAATCAAGGACTCATTCCAAAGTGAATTACTATGTGCAATGACACCGTCATCAAGCATCTTATTGACTAAGTCATCTGTAACAGCAGTTTGCAAATGAGGCTTTCTGTATGCAGGTACTTAGGTCTAGTTCCAGATTCAAGTGGAATAAGATGGGACAATAAGTTCATTAACCCCATCTCGCCTGGTATAGCAATGACTCTACGACGTTTGTTCAACAGCTGTAACAATCTCTTAACTGTGTCTGGAAAGTCAGTAGGAGCTAAATCTTTCTCCTTTACTGGTGGAATAGATGGACCCTCCCGGGTTGAATTAGCACCGACCCAATTGCTCATTGCTGATGACACTGTGCTTTTGGGAGATTCTGAAGAGAAGTTGCAGAGGTTGGTGGATGAGTTTGGTAGAGTATGTAAAAGAAGGAAATTAGAAGTGAATATAATAAAGAGTAAGGTGATGAGGATAACAAAAAAAATAGGTAATGAAAGATTGGATATCAGATTCGAGGGAGAGAGTTTGGAGGAGGTGAATGTATTCAGATATTTAGGAGTGGACGTTTCAACAGACGGGTCTATGAAAGAAGAGGTGAATCATAGAATTGATGAGGGGAAGGAGGAAAGGTGAGTGGTGTACTGAGAAGTCTGTGGAGACAACATTATCCAGGGAAACTTATGAGAGCATAGTTATAGCAATGTTCTTATATGGGTGCAAAGCATGGGTGGCCAATGTTGCAACAAGGAAGAGGCTAGAGGCAGTGGAGATGTAGTGTCTGAGGGCAATGTGTGGAGTGAATATAATGCAGAGAATCCGTAGTTTGAAAATTATGAGGTGTGGGGTTACTAAAAGTATTATCCAGAGGGCTGAGGAGGGGTTGTTGAGGTGGTTAGGACATTTAGAGATGATGGAACGAGATAGAATGAGAGTGTATAAATATATAATGGAGGGAAGACGGGGTAGGGGTCGGCCTAGGAAAGGTTGGAGGGAGGGGGTAAAGGAGGTTTTGTGTGTGAGGGGCTTGGACTTCCAGCAACCATGCGTAAGCATGTTTGATAGGAGCGAATGGAGACAAATGGTTTTTAAGACTTGAGGTGCTGTTGGAGTGTGAGCAAGGTAATATTTATGAAGGTATTCAGGGAAAGTGCCACCACAGGATAGGCATGTGGTAACTACCACCACAGGATGGGTATGTGGTAACTACCACCACAGGATGGGTATGTGGTAACTACCACCACAGGATGGGTATGTGGTAAGTGCCACCACAGGATGGGTATGCGGTGACTACCACCCAACGTATGGATATAAGGTACATAATAAAGCAAGCAACGAAACCAACATTTCCTTACACCACCACCGTTGGTAATTACAAACTCACTAATATATAACCGTTAAGACAAACAACTCTTGTCATTCCGAAAGCGTCTTAATGTACAGAACGTTAGAGATTTTGTAGTTTCAAGCCAACATAGATGCTATGGATATATCTTTTATTAATTGTTTGGTTTTAACCTTCGAAAAAAAAATGTAAACTAACAGTTAGGCAGAAATAATAATGATGAGCTATCGTGTACTCAGAAATTTCTTTTGCGATAATCCTGATAAAACTTGATTTCAGCGTTATCTTGACCATGTAACAGCGTTATCATGCGTAACGTACACTCTCGAACATCCACAATTTACACTGTTCATTGGTCTACCATTATCGCCACTCCGTCCTCCTCCATCACCACTGCTCCAGTTTTCAAGTATATTTTTGCCTGCTCGACTATTCCATCTGTTTTTTTTTTTATTTCGTTGTTTTTGGTTATTTATGGTTAAATATAGGTAAACATTCGTTAAGTGAAAAAACCTAAATTAACAAATATTAAATTTACATAGTATTTTGCGTCAAGAATGAATGCACGGACTGGAATTCAGACAAATCTGAACGTATTGCAGAACAAGTTTTGTGCTTACCTGTGGCCTCTCGTGCATGAGCATTAAACGTATATTTTTTTTTAAGACAGAAAGGAGAGCGTACGGAGGACAGACGGAGGGCAGACGGAGGGCAGAAGGAAAACAAAGAACAGCTATGGCATTACTTCAGGAGGCCACGAAGGAGGAGCTGCCAGGGCTGCTCCAACGTCTGACAAGCAAACTTCCACATTCATACACTGTAAGTATACTACCCCACAAGGAATTAACAAGACTCGAACCAACAGTCCTGTGCTTTACCCTATAGACTGCACACGGTCTACTGGTTAGAGCACTGGCTTGCTAGTTTTAGAACTAGCTTCCTCCTTCTCAAGGTTCGTTACAGGTGTGTTATGATTTCTACGATCCCTCTCTATATGTTTTTTTTTTTTTACCCTAGACGGCCAGAAAGGAAGGGAATAGTAGGCAGACTGAGTTAGTTACTAAGCACAGTTTATGGGAAAAAGTTATCGAGATTTTAATACATATATTTTAATAATAATAATAGCATAATAATAATTAAAAATAATAAAGATAATAAAGGTAATGATAATAATAATAATAATAATAATAATAATAATGTATTGGTACTAGTACTACTTCTACGACTATTACTAAGTCGGCTACTATTACTACTACTACTAATAATAATAATTATGATAATTAAGATAGTAATATTATTATTATTTTTATTATTTTTTTTATTTTTTGATTAACACATCGGCCGATTCCCACCAAAGCAGGGTGGCCCGAAAAAGAAAAACTTTCATCATCATTCACTCCATCACTGTCTTGCCAGAAGGGTGCTTTACACTACAGTTATAAAACTGCAACATTAACACCCCTCCTTCAGAGTGCAGACACTGTACTTCCCATCTCCAGGACTCAAGTCCGGCCTGCCGGTTTCCCTGAATCCCTTCATAAATGTTACTTTGCTCACACTCCAACAGCACGTAAAGTATTAAAAACCATTTGTCTCCATTCACTCCTATCAAATACGCTCACACATGCTTTACCCCCTCCCTCCAACCTTTCCTAGGCCGACCCCTACCCCGCCTTCCCTCCACTACAGATTTATACACTCTCAAAGTTATTCTGTCTCGTTCCATTCTCTCTACATGTCCGAACCACCTCAGCTCTCTGGATAATAGTTTTGGTAATCCCGCACCTCCTCCTAATTTCCAAACTCCGAATTCTCTGCATTATATTCACACCACACATTGACCTCAGACATGACATCTCCACTGCCTCCAGCCTTCTCCTCGTTGCAACATTCATCACCCATGCTTCACACCCATATAAGAGTGTTGGTATAACTATACTCTCATACATTCCCTTCTTTACTTCCATGGACAAAGTTCTTTGTCTCCAAAGACTCCGAAGTGCTCCACTCACCCTTTTTCCCTCATCAATTCTATGATTCACCTCATCCTTCATAGACCCATCTGCTGACATGTCCACTCCCAAATATCTGAATACATTCACCTCCTCCATACTCTCTCCCTCCAATCTGATATCCAATCTTTTGTCACCTAATCTTTTTGTTATCCTCATCACCTTACTCTTTCCTATATTCACTTTCAATTTTCTTCTTTTACACACCCTACCAAATTCATCCACCAACCTCTGCAACTTCTCTTCAGAATCTCCCAAAAGCACAGTGTCATCAGCAAAAAGCAACTGTGACAACTCCCACTTTGTATTTAATTCTTTATCTTTTAACCCCACACCTCTTGCCAAGACCCTCGCATTCACTTCTCTTACAACCCCATCTATAAATATATTGAACAACCATGGTGACATCACACATCCTTGTCTAAGGCCTACTTTTACTGGGAAATAGTCCCCTTCCATCCTACACACTCTAACTTGAGCCTCACTATCCTCATAAAAACTCTTCACTGCTTTCAGTAACCTACCTCCTATTCCATACACCTGCAACATCTGTCACATTGCCCCCCTATCCACCCTGTCATACTCCTTTTCCAAATCCATAAATGCCACAAAAACCTCTTTACCCTTATCCAAATACTGTTCACCTATATGTTTCACTGTAAACACTTGGTCTACACACCCCCTACCTTTCCTAAAGCCCCCTTGTTCATCTGCTATCCTGCTCTCCGTCTTACTCTTAATTCTTTCAATAATAACTCTACCATACACTTTACCAGGTACACTAAACAGACTTATTCCCCTATAATTTTTGGACTCTCTTTTGTCCCCTTTGCCTTTATACAAAGGAACAATACACGCTCTCTGCCAATCCCTAGGTACCTTACCCTCTTCCATACATTTATTAAATAATAGCACCAACCACTCCAAAACTATATCCCCACCTGCTTTTAACATTTCTATCTTTTTCCCCTCAATCCCAGCTGCCTTACCCCCTTTCATTCTACCCACTGCCTCACGAACTTCCCCCACACTCACAACTGGCTCTTCCACACTCCTACAAGATGTTATTCCTCCTTGCCCTATACACGAAATCACAGCTTCCCTGTCTTCATCAACATTTAACAACTCCTCAAAATATTCCCTCCATCTTCGCGATACCTCTAACTCTTCATTTAATAACTCTCCTCTCCTATTTTTAACTGTCAAATCCATTTGTTCCCTAGGCTTCCTCAACTTATTAATCTCACTCCAAAACTTTTCTTATTTTCAACAAAATTTGTTGATAACATCTCACCCACTCTCTCATTTGCTCTCTTTTTACATTGCTTCACCACTCTCTTAACCTCTCTTTTTCTCTCCATATACTCTTCCCTCCTTGCATCACTTCTACTTTGTAAAAACCTCTCATATGCTAACTTTTTCTCCCTTACTACTCTCTTTACATCATCATTCCACCAATCGCTCTTCTTCCCTCCCGCACCCACTCGCCTATAACCACAAACTTCTGCTGAACACTCTAACACTACATTTTTATATCTACCCCATACATCTTCGACCCCATTGCCTACACTCTCACTATCCCATCTATCCTCCAATAGTTGTTTATATCTTACCCTAACTGCCTCCTCTTTTAGTTTATAAACCTTCACCTCTCTCTTACTTACTGCTTCTATTTTCCTTGTATCCCATCTACCTTTTACTCCCACTGTAGCTATAACTAAAAAGTGATCTGATATATCTGTGGCCCCTCTATAAACATGTACATCCTGAAGTCTACTTTTTATTATTAGTATAATTAATATTATTTGCACTAAAATGAAATCATGATTCAGAAATAAAATAAGGAATATTACAACTTCAGTAGGAAAAAGTAATTACGATGTTTGTCTTATGAATGAAAATATTTGAAGAGTGTGATGTTTCAGGTGCATGGGGTGGTGAGTGGCCAACTAAGTCATGGACTGGACCACTGGAAGATTATTGTGTCTCCTGGACCAGCCACACTAGTGCTCGTTACTAGGCGTTCTTCAGTAAGTATTACTCCTGTGTGACTCCTGCCCCATCCACACCATCCACATCTATAAGTAATGAGAATGGTGTATCCTATACCCTCTACACTTCTCCTATGTGTTTCTTAGTGAGTACTAGAACCGTTTTGTTTTGTTTATTTACATCAATATGATACTCTCCTTTCTATTTCTGAGTACGATAGTGAGAACTAAGGCTAGTTTTGTTTGTATGCATCCTTTATGGGGGGTAAGCTGATGCAAGTGAGAGACTTGACTCTTTGTCCAAGGAATTAGATCAAGCCCCCCCCCCACGAGCGTGCAGAGAAGGCAGGTGTGAGGGTAAGAGCTTTTCATTGGGGGGGGGGGGGTTGCATCGTCTGCCGAGTGTTTTCCTTTCATAGGGAGTGATTTTCGTGTGCAAGTTTGGTACTAGTCCTTCTAGGATTTTCCAGGTGTATATAATCATGTATCTCTTCCTCCTGCGTTCTAGGGAGTACAGATTTAGGAACTTCAAGCGTTCAGAGTAATTTAGGTGGTTTATCGCAGTTTTGCGTGCCGTGAAGATTCTCTGTACATTTTCTAGGTCAGCAATTTCACCTGCCTTGTTAGTGTTCACCAATATTCCAACCTAGATAGAACAAGCGACCTGAAGAGTGTCATCATGGGCTTGGCATCCTTAGTTTTGAAGGTTCTCATTATCCATCCTGTCATTTTTCTAGTAGATGCGATTGATACAATGTTATGGTCTATGGAGGTGAGATCTTCTGACATGATCACTCCCAGGTCTTTTACATTAGTTTTTAGCTCTATTGTGTTTTTGGAATTTGTTTTATACTCCGATGAAGTTTTAATTTCCTTAGGTTTTCCATATCGGAGTAATTGAAATTTCTCATCATTGAACTTAATATTGTTTTCTATGGTCCATTTAAAGATTTGGTTGATGTCCGCTTGGAGTCTTGCAGTGTCTTCCATGGAGGACACTGTCATGCAGATTCAGGTGTCACCTGCAAAGGAAGACACGGTGCTGTGGACTCACTGTACACGCCCCGTGTGCCCCGCCGTGCTCCGTGTTTTTTTTCGTGATTACCACGCTCTCGCTTGCGTGCTAGAACTCTAGACTGTGCCAGTGATCTTAAAAGGTTCATCCCTCCAGCGCTTGGAACCAATCTAGCAGAATATAGTATTCAGTGCGTCAAAAAAAGGAGAATTAGTATGCAATACCTGGCAGAGTCATACCCCCAGAGGGAACCTTAGGCTTAGTGTGCCGTGTGTAAATAACAACAATATATTAGAACTTATTATGTCAGAGGAAAGAGTCTCCCTGATAACAGAATGTCATACATAGTGTTATAGTGCTTATCACAGTGGTACCTTAGTATATAGATAAGATACCATAATAAATGTAAGGTGAAAATTAAGACTAATCTAGGCCTAAAGAGGCAGGTTTCACGAGGTAAACAGTTGCCAACAGTCGCCAGGATCCTACCATGCAGGTCATGTCGTATTAATAATCTTCTAAACCTGTCAGTGTCCCCGACCTACAATTTAGTGATACCAGCCATCTAGTGACATCATCCAGAAACCTCTACAGTGTTGCGTAACTAATAACCAGTAACAAATCGGTACTTATTGTGATGGAGTGACGTATACAGTTTGTGGTAATACACTAAACCTGTAAAAAAAACCATACCACGGGTGGGGTTCGAACCCGCGGTCACAGAGTCTCAAAACTCCAGACCGTCGCGTAAGCCACTAGGCCAGCTAGCTTCAATAAGATTCATCCAACTAGGTATTTGCATTTGTGGACACAGTGGTGCCTATGCTAACCTTCCTATGGTGTAGAAATATACCTAGTTGGATGAATCTTATTGAAGCTAGCTGGCCTAGTGGCTTACGCGACGGTCTGGAGTTTTGAGACTCTGTGACCGCGGGTTCGAACCCCACCCGTGGTATGGTTTGTTTGCAATCGTGTCATTACGATTTCGTGAGTCACTAAACCTGTAGTTAGCAGCGGCCGCAATATACACAACGAAAATCAAATATTCCTCCAGTAATCTTCATCTTCAGAAGCCACGGCTGCTTCAACACGCAAGTTATACTTTTTGTATCAAACTGAACACATATTACTGTTAAATATTCTTCCAGTAGTCCTTTTCATGAGCTAGTCCAACATCACCGACTGCATACGTCCAAAATAAGTGATCCACTAATCCGGATTCGCCGGATTCGTCCACGAAATAAGTGAACCAACGACCGGATTCATACGGATTCGTTGAAAACAAGGTATCCTTTGACCGAATTCATAAGCTGACGGGGTTCTACGCGCCCTCATCAAACACCCAAACAGTAACTACAACAAATAGATACAATACAAATAGACAGATCTACTTTTATGGTGGTTTACCTGGAGAGAGTTCCGGGGGTCAACGCCCCCGCGGCCCGGTTATTAGTAAAAATATACAGTGATAACCGGATGCTGTAGAGGATAAACAAAATACAGATGCAGTATACACAGACTTTGCAAAAGCTTTCAACAAGTGTGACCATGGTGCAATAGCACACAACATGCGTGATAAAGGAATAACAGGAAAAGTTGGTAGATGATCTATAACTTCCTGACGCTCTAACCCACGGGACCATACAATCCTACAAGAATAACGCACCCAGCAGAACTAGGTGTTGTACCGTGATCCGAGGACATACGATGGTGTGGGTGCCTCAAATCTAATTTCATTCTACTCCCCGTTTGGCGTACTAGCCTCCACAATCAGTATATAAAGTATTGTAACCACAAACAAGAGGTACTTAATCAGTAACAACACTGCGACTAGCTAGAGGATCGAACCCGTGTTGTTTTAGCCCGCCTCATGGTGAGCGAAAATTCCACGAAGCTCTAACCCACGGGACCATACAGTCGAACAGGAATCACGCACCCATCAGAGCTAGGTGTTGTACTGTGATCCGAGTTGGATCACAGTACAACACCTAGCTCTGATGGGTGTGTGATTCCTGTTCGACTGTATGGATGTGTAGTAATGGTATATTTGTAGTGTATTGATGGTAGATGTTTAGTGGAGTGATGTAGGTCTATCTTTTTTGTCTCTTGTCTGTGTGTATATGTGTGTGTGTTTGTGTGTGTGTGTGTGTGTGTGTGTGTGTGTGTGTGTGTGTGTGTGTTTGTGTGACTTATTCACAACGTGTAAACGTCACTTGCTCTCTCTGTATGCATATATTTTTGCAAATAACAATATATATATATATATATATATATATATATATATATATAATGCAAAAGATCACAGTAAACAGGTGATATCAAAATATGCAAGAAAACCACTATGAAAAATAGAAGAATTCCAAGCGCTTTCGTGACTACTCACATTATCAAGGAACTATAACAGGAAACATGACAAGAGGACTTATATAAGGGCAAGACTACACCTCACAGTCACATCACACTAACAAAGACTACACCTCACAGTAGCGTAACATCTCACGACTCTGTGAAGAGGAACATAAGAAAGGACCTGAAACTCTTCCCAAGAATTAAGATTAGTCCAATTTATTATTAAATTCTTCCCAAATTTTATTAATTATAAATGAATCCAATTTATATAAACCAAAAGAAATATTCATATTATTTTCAAAACTGCTTTTAATGAAACATGATTCTATTATATTTCTCTCAACCATGGACTTGCTTGATACAACCTTCTCAGCATTTTGAAAATCAATTGGATGGTTAAAATCTCTCACATGAATAAATAGAGCATTAGAATCTTGTCCAGTTCTAATGCTATATTTATGTTGTTTTAATCTTAGTTCAAGACTTTTACCAGTTTGACCATAATAAACTTTATCGCATACTTTACAGGGAATCTTATAGACACATCCGTCAGCATTTTGGGGGGAATTTTTTATCAAAAGTCTTTTACTGTATCAAGATTTTTAAATGCAACTTTGATATTAAAATTCTTAAGAAAGGAAGGCATATCAACCAAGTTTTCATGGTAAGGGAGAACCAACATATTTTGGTTGAATAAGGTTGGTTGTCCCTTTTGGATTGTAAAAGTATTCCTAGCTATTTTAAAAGATTTATCAATTATGTTTCTTGGGTATTTTAAATCATTAGCTATTTCATAAATTTTAGAGATTTCTTCATCTATGAACTCTGGACTACAAATACGTAAAGCTCTCAAAAACATTGAAGAAAAAACTGTCGTGCTGATTAGGTAAAACTGGTCAATTAGCAAGAACTCATCTAAAATTAAGTCCTTTCTAAAATTTTCTCTTATACGTTTAAAGATATATTTTTTTCATTTATGTTAATGTAAGAATTTATAATTTTGTACCAAGAGAAACTTTGAAAACCTACATAACCTTATTACAACAAGCGCAATTTAATTTAGCCTAACCCAACTAAATATATTTTAGATACGTTAACATTAAATTAATAATAAACAAACACAATTAAATATATTTTTTTCGTTATGTTCAGAATGATTTTGGCGAAATTATTGCATACAAAATTTTTCACTTGTCTTATATGGCAAGGTGAGCGTTGCTATTTAAGCCAAAATCGCAAGTTTTACCTAATCGGCACGACATATATATATATATATATATATATATATATATATATATATATATAAACTTTCTTAGGGAAATATTTTCTTTTGATGGTTAATCAACCTTTTTATGAATGTTACTATTTTTATGAGAACATGATGTTCTCTTGTAATGTTATTCAAATTAATCAGTTTTCATGTAAAATGCTTTTGATTATATAAATAGTTATATGTTAAATATAATAAACTGAAGGATTTCTGCATTTTTTTTAGTGCAGAATAAATAAATTTCATAAAATCACAGAGCTGATAGGGTTCAACCCATGGCAGGTGAGTTTTAAAACTCACAGGTTATTTTGTTAATTACTGATTAGCACACTGGGCTATGAGTTTTAGGAGAAATTTTCTCACACGAAGAATCAGTATTTTAGCCTCTTATGGTCTCATCCTCTGGCAGAGTTTTCAGTTAGTATCATTGTACTGGGATGCTGATGAAGACCAGGAGACACTGCCTAAGATGCTGACATCAACTCTTTTGGTAAATTGGACACAACCCATCGTGTTATTTGGCTGCACTCAATATGTCATCCAAAAGGTAAATATAACTGTGTTCTATGTTGGTTTAGTAGTCTCTTTCTCTGTGGTTAAATTTACATTTGTAGAAAAACCAACAATTTGTACAGGAACACAGGAAATACTGTACTTATCTTTGTTGCTGGGTCAGCTTTCTGCAGCTGCACCCAGAAAGCTCCTCCAATGTGACCCAGTGTGTTCTACCGCCACTTAGCTGTAGGGTATAAGTAAGTATAAAGTGAGTATGTGAATAATTGCCCCTGAGGAGCGTATGGCAATATACATTCGGTAACTGAATACTGAACAATGCTAGGTACTCACTTGGTTGGGCTAAAAAGCCCGCTCATTACAGGTTATTATGGTACCGTTAAATGAGATATGAACTAGCTGCCTGCTGCGCAGCCGACCTAACTAGTCTCATAGTTATTTAGACGTACCTGGGTATTTGTAGCTGACCCATATTCCCTGGCTTATGTCAGGGAGGTAACCTGGTAATGATGTCTTGATTGAAGAATAAGTGTCTTACGGTGCACGGTTAGTCTATGAAAATAGTTCTCGATACACATGGTACTCTTAATTGTCATTCAATCGTTTAAATTCACATTAATGTCACTACAGGAAGCTGCGCACACTTCTCTGTAATATACCGCTAATGTGGATTGTCTTTAATATTTCCCCTGGCAGGGTTTAAAGCAATCTGATCTATGATGTCTCTCACTGCCCTGGCGTGCCCTGGGTGTCTCCCAACACACAAAAGAAGTGTCGATCAAGCATGTTTATTTTGCTTGCCAAACTTCTACAGGAAGCAATGCAGAATGCTTAATTTCTTGCTATGTCTCGATCACTGAGAGTCTAATATGTAAATAAAGTGAGGTAGGAGTTTTCCTGTACCTTTCCTGTCGTAGTACAGAGATTAATTACTCTAGTTACTTTCATGAGTTGCAACACCGATCTCTTGCAAAGAGGTGCACATGATCATGACTGGTACACGCTGGTAAAGCATCTGCTTTCAATTACTTGATGCAGAAGCAAACAAGACGCCACTGCCCTTTCTGAAAGGGTCGTCCCTCAGGCTAAAAGGGCTGAAAGGATTGAAAGGGGCTGATACCCCTCCTCTTGGAGAATTTTCTCCATACTCTCTGTTTTAAACTATCATTGCTATTTTAAGCTGAGATTACCTGCCTTATTTTACAGACTACCATTATCATGAAGTATCAAGTGAATATAAGCATATGCAAAGTTGAAGCAGTTTTCATATTACAAAGTCGAAAAAACATCATAGTCATTTTTCATTAATGAATATATATACCATTCAACATAAAAGTGCAATATTTAACAAAAATAAGTGGCAGTTATATGTAAATATGTGCTAAAACATATTAATATTACTTTAATTTCTGGTATTAATATTAATAAATATTACTCCAATTTCTAGTATTTAGTTTGCAATATTGGTAAGTTGTAAATTGTTTTAGGATATCACTGAAATGTCAATATCTTGTATTTTAAATATTGAATTTTGTGTTTTTAATTTTTAAAGGATTGTTTTGGAAAAAATAAAAAGAACTTAAATGATAAAAGCTATTGAAAATACCTTCTGATTCGTTATAAAACTTTGACAGCCCAATAACGTGTGCAAAAATCATGACATTATATCCATAAATAAATGAAAAGTTGATACTCTAAAGAAGGAGAATAACTTACTTTTGAGAAAAACATAATTTGTAAAAATCTATGGAAGTGAACCACCAGAGTCAAGTGGATGAGCAGTGTCAACTTACTCAGCATCAGAAGCTTAATTAACTAAGAGTATCCAAATGTCCTCAGCAGTGTAGGAGCCTCAGAAAAGATGCCATATAATTTATTTTCTAAAAGCTGACTCAAAACTAATAATATAGGAAAAATAATAAATAAAAAAATATAATGCAATATGGTATTGGGTCGTTTTGATAACGTCCATCATTATCATTATTTATTTATTTATTTATTTAAAATTGCTATAAAAAATACTTAGAAAAATGGTATGAGATGAGCAAACGGATTTCACCAAATGTTAGCCAGATTTATGCATTATATTTCAGTAAGAAAAAAAAATTCTTCCACTCTACTAGATGTGATTAGTACAGCACTTAAATGAGAAAATCTTTCTAATTATGTAACAAAAATAAATAGGGAACATAATCAAATATTATGGAACCCTGCACCAAAATTAGTAAATTTATTTTATTTCATAGTTGTTTGAATTTTGTACGAACTTGTGCCAAACCTGAGTCATTTTAGTAAGAAATGATCTCATATGAGATGTTCTTGAGAAGGGTTCAGCTACATTATTGGTAATGTTTTGTGCCAGTCTTGTGGAATAAAAAGCTGTATTCTCGTTGACCGTGAAGTCATATATGGTACTATGATAACATTGGTTTTGAGTATAGCATTAAGGCTACTCAAATACCTCCAATGTCGAAAGCTCTGCTAAGAGGACAGAGATACCGAAACTGGGTCCAGATTTAAGATAAGAGACAGCACGGTTCCAGAATTTGCAGATAAGACAGAGGACATACTGAGATTGATAAGACAGTTCAAGAAAATGGAGCATATTCAAGATGAGAGTGCACAAGTGCCTCGTATAGAGTTTCCAGCCCTTGTTGTCAAACAGGTCCAAGGTACACCTTAGTACTGTTAATTTGGTTGTTTTGCTTGCAAGAGTTATCACGTGTTTCTCCATATACATTTTGGAATCAAATTTCCCACCTGGATGCTGATGAGTATAATCAAAATACAGATCTAGTATACACAGACTTTGCAAAAGCTTTCGACAAGTGTGATCATGGTGTAATAGCACACAAAATGCGTGATAAAGGAATAACAGGAAAAGTTGGTAGATGGATCTATAATTTCCTGACAAATAGAACACAAAGAGTAATAGTAAACAGAGTAAAGTCCCAGGCAGCCACTGTGAAAAGCTCTGTTCCACAAGGCACAGTACTCTCTCCCATTCTATTCCTCATCCTTATTTCTGATGACACCCAGATTGCCATGGCATTGACCTCCATCGAAGACACCGCAAGTCTCCAAGTGGACATCAACCAAATCTTTAAATGGGTCACTCAAAACAATATGAAATTCAACGAGGAGAAATTTCACCTACACAGATATGGAAAACTTGACGAAATTAAAAATGTATCAGCGTATATGACAATTGTCATCAAAGATTTGTTAACTTATACCATGAATTAAGGAAAGATCCTAGACGGATAAAGCAAATGCGATAGTAATTATGGACAAAGTAGATTATAGTGGAAAAATAAGATTGGGGAAGACGATCTCATCTTCATACTGAACAATAAATTCCAGAAGCTCTTCAGGTCTTGATATTTTCATGTTGGCCCGACTTGATAGCATCATTCTGCAATCCAAAATTTATTCATATATCTGCAGTCCATCAACATCAGAACTGAACAATTCGTCCAAATTTTCGCAATTCTTCTTCGGGTCGTTACTGTCGGCGCCATAACAGTCCCTCGACATTGACAAGGAAGTCAAATTTGGCGTCAGTGTCGTGCAAACCATTTCTCTGTGAACACGGTCGAGTGTTCCCTTCATATCTATATATTTCCTCCTTGGCTGTTAACCCAGCGTCTGTCGAGTTCTCATCAACCATTCCTTTCTTTCGTCTCTGACGTCTTTCAGCTTCAATATTCCATTCTTCACAGAGTCCTTCTTTGAATGACTCGCTGACCAACACTTCTCATATCATCAAAATGATCTCTGAGGGCTTTCAAATCCACGGCAGTATAGTGGAAGCTCATGCTAGGATCCTGCAGCCTCCTTTGAATACGGTCAATGCGAATGAGTACTCCCTTCCAAAACCTAGCAAAGTCAGAAAATAGTTACTCAGGATGTGGTTATTCAGCTGCCTTGCGTCACTTTTTGTTTCACTGGTCTCGTTTCCATTGTCTATCATGTCCTGGAGACTTGAAGTATCTCCTCAAGGTACTTGTTGACGGGCTTCACTGCTTCTGACCTTGCACTCCACCTGGTTTTGGACTTCTACTTAACCACAGGCACCGCATTTTTTTAGTTTCTCCCAGCGCTGTGTTGGACAAGAGAAGAACACGTTGAGAGCTTCGATAGTTCCAAAAAAAAAAAAGACCATCATTTTATCCTGCTTGGCTGCATGTAGTGTGGGTGTCAAATTTCACAAACACTGCCAGGTTGTTTTTCTCACTTATTCTTTGATGAACACCACTTCTGACCATCACATATGCGTTGTCATAGCACCGTGACCGTCAATCCTGTAGCTCCATTTCGTCCTTCTCCAGCTGTTTCAAGATGTCGTCAACCAAACTCTCAGCATCCTTCTGGCTTATCTGGATAAAATCAATGAAGGACTCTTTAAAATGAACTGTTTTCCTCTAAAAATCAACTTCCACATACCTCACTGCTACTGACATCTGCTCACGGTGTGCCTGATCAGGAGTCGAGTCGAACTTGAGACCAGAATACTTGGCATTACGAATGCTTCTCAGTACACGCTGGCGAACAGTGGATGTCATCATGTGGACGAATTCGTTCTGGACACCCGGTGAAAGATAAGACGTGGATCCAAGATTAGTTTCCACATGAGTGAGGTGTTGTTTCATGACAGGGTCAAAAATAGCCAGTAGTTTCAGCAAGCCACGGTAATTACCCACATTGGAATCAGTTGCTCTCCAATGGTTGAATCTACTTTCCTTCTCCAATGAAGATTGATGGTCTGACCAGGAATAGAGAAGACAACGGATAAAAAAAGAGACTTTTCTGAAAGGAAAATAGACAAGCCATGAGCTTGTCTATTTCCCTGTTAAATTTCAGAAGTCAATTGTCATGTTGTTCTGTCATTTCTGGTTTGACAGTTTGAGGTTCTTTGACACCATCCTGTTCGCTAGGTTTAGTGTCGTCAGGTTCAGTCTCGTCAGGTAAAATCTCGTCAATAAACTTAACATCACCACCACCACAATCGTCTTCTCGTCCTGTCATGTTTACATTCTCTCTGGCAGCCTCACTTTTAATCTCTTCAAACTCGGTTTTACCTGCCTTGACTTCCTTATCGGCTTTTGTACTTGATTCTCCTTCGGATTCTAACAAACTTGAAGCAGGTGCAGGCGACTCGATGGAACATGTCGAGCAACTTGTTCCAGCTTTTCAAAGAAGTACGTGAAGAACTTACTCAACTTCTTGGCTTCCTCCGCCTCCAATATGCATCTCTTTCCTCCCTTCTTCTTTGTGAAGAAACATTTCTTTGTCTTCTTACCTAACGCACTGTAATAAGTAAATGTCTCTTTTAATAAGAACAATAAATTTCACAGATTTTGTTCAAAATTCTAGACTACCTCCCTAGTTTGCACAGGAGAATGATCTTACTGCCAGATGATACTGAAGTATGTGGTCATGTAGCTCCCAGCACTGTATTTTAACCTAATTATCTATATAAATAGTTTAACAATGTACCCATCCTAGTTCTTCTCACCCATAATAATTAAAGACATATTATTCATGTGAAAAAAAATTGTTTTCACTATCCTCGGTGGGAGACAGCCGACTTGCAATGAAACCACGAAACAAGTGGTTTTGAATCATTTACCAAACTGCGGCAGGCCAGCGTTCGACCCCACAACACATTGTTCCACCTCAAGAGGCATCATTCCCCCAACAAGTACAAACACTCACACTGGGATGGCCCAGTAGTGGAGAATATAGCCTCAACAATGCTTCAGAGTGTGTTGGGGAAGTATAGAGCCCGTCTCCTGGCAGTGAGAGCACCTCATGCAGAGGACTTTCTGTTGAGTGTTTCCAACTCCAGCCTTGGCACACGCCTCGACCCACAGACCATCCGCATTGGTGTTGCCCTTCGACTTGCCGCCCCAATTCTCTCCGAACACAGGTGTATTTGTGGCAGTGAAGCAGCAGACAGATTCGGGTACCATGGTCTTGTGTGTCGTAAATTCGAGGGAAAGATTGCGAGACATGAAGAGGTTAATAACATTATCAAGAGGAGCCTCACAATAGCCGGATGCCCAGCAATAAGAGAATCATCCTAACTATGCATATTTGATGGCAGCCAAAAGCGTTCAGATGGTATCACCCTTCAAGCCTGGACAGACGGCAAGCAGGTGGTATGGGACTACACATGTGCATCTACCTTGGCTGATACCTATCTCCAGTACACCAGTGAGGAAGGAGGAGCAGCTGCCAACTTCAGGGAGTTCAAAAAGTCTAGAAAATATGGAGAACTTGCCCCTCATTATATGTTTGTTCCCAATGGCTCAGAGACCCTTGGCTCATGGGGAAAGAGTGCACAAGTTCCTTAAGAAGTTAGGCAAAAGACTCATCAGGGCAGCTAGTTTTCTATTCCAGCGACTCAGTGCTGCTGTTCAGAGAGGTAATGCCTGCTGTATCTTGAGCACACGTTCCAGCTCTGAGGAGCTGGATGAGATTTTCGCCTTGTAATTAGTGACAAACACTTAACAATATGTACTAGAAATGTATCTCTCACACTTCATATACTATATATGCCATCTTTATGCTAAAAATGTATCTCTTAAATCTTTTGTACCATATTATGTAATAAAATATACCTATTGGTAAAAAAGAATGAAAAGATGGGGTGGGGGAAGTGGAATATTCAAATGGCTTCAGGAAGAAATCCGATTATTCTTTCTCGAAGCCTTTTTATCTACTTCTCCGAGGCTATGGGTCCCTCATTTTACATCTCTGGTACAAATTGAAGGACCCATAGCATAAATCAAATGAAAAGATATATGCTTTTAAACGTATAAGAGAAAATTTTAGAAAGGACTTCATTTTAAATGAGTTCTTGCTAATTGACCAGGCACTACACACACACACACACACACACACACATACACACACAGTAGGGACGCCGTGCGGGTCAGTCGCAACTTGTATGTTTCTGTGCAAATAAGTGTTTTTGAGGGCTACACCAGGGTACTGCAGGGGTTATCAAGTGTGTCAGGGTAGTGAACAACCCTTGAAGTGATTTACGAGTTGCCCTGAGCCACATAAGTGTGGGGAGAGCCATAATTTTATAAGTGATCTAGAAATAAATATTTGGAGGCGGGATCAGTGGGCCTAGTGTGCTCCAGGCGACGTTGCCACGTGTGTCACCCTAGATAATAAAGTGAAATTAATATGACTCACGAAATCGTAATGACACGATTGCAAACAAACCACATACCACGGGTGGGGTTCGAACCCGCGGTCAGAGAGTCTCAGAACTCTAGACCGTCGCGTAAGCCACTGGGCCAGCTAGCTTCAATAAGATTCATCCAACTAGGTATATTTCTACACCATAGGAAGGTTAGCATAGGCACCACTGTGTCCACAAATGCAAGTTTTTACAGACGAATCTCCAGCTAGCATGGCCGTGACGAACTCTAGCTCAAGTCCCCTTCAAAGCCGTCAACATGACTCACGAAATCGTAATGACACGATTCAAACAAACCACATACCACGGGTGGGTTCGAACCCGCGGTCAGAGAGTCTCAGAACTCTAGACCGTCGCGTAAGCCACTGGGCCAGCTAGCTTCAATAAGATTCATCCAACTAGGTATATTTCTACACCATAGGAAGGTTAGCATAGGCACCACTGTGTCCACAAATGCAAGTTTTACAGACGAATCTCCAGCTAGCATGGCCGTGACGAACTCTAGCTCAAGTCCCCTTCAAAGCCGTCAACATGATTCGTCTGTAAAAACTTGCATTTGTGGACACAGTGGTGCCTATGCTAACCTTCCTATGGTGTAGAAATATACCTAGTTGGATGAATCTTATTGAAGCTAGCTGGCCCAGTGGCTTACGCGACGGTCTAGAGTTCTGAGACTCTCTGACCGCGGGTTCGAACCCCACCCGTGGTATGTGGTTTGTTTGCAATCGTGTCATTACGATTTCGTGAGTCATGTTGACGGCTTTGAAGGGGACTTGAGCTAGAGTTCGTCACGGCCATGCTAGCTGGAGATTCGTCTGTAAAAACTTGCATTTGTGGACACAGTGGTGCCTATGCTAACCTTCCTATGGTGTAGAAATATACCTAGTTGGATGAATCTTATTGAAGCTAGCTGGCCCAGTGGCTTACGCGACGGTCTAGAGTTCTGAGACTCTCTGACCGCGGGTTCGAACCCCACCCGTGGTATGTGGTTTGAAATTAATATGTGACAAGCGAAAGAAATTCAGTGAATAGGTTATATTATATATCGACAAGAAACGAAAGTGGATATACGCCAGAACATCACATCGAGTTGGACAATCTACAGGATACTACACGCTGGACAGCTGCATCGCATCGCAAGTATTCACCTATGCGTGGTTTTCGGGGTGTCGGGAGTAAGTTCCAATTACCTAACCGCTAAGCTGATTGTGAACGGTCAACTCTCATAGTAAGATAAGGAATAGGATATCAAGTACTCAGTAACAAATAGCAATTGGTAATTTCTAGTAGAAAAGGGCGAGCAGACAGGTGAATCATAGAATACATTAACTGGTA